>CAWUFW010020684.1:0-143858 GCA_963921515.1 Calotriton arnoldi | reverse complement strand
GGGGTCGATTCCGATTCGGGCCGGAAAAAGCACCGACCGACTCGGATCCGGAAAAATACCGACCGACACGTACCAGTGGCGCCCGACACGCCAAGTACGATGCAAGCCGCGATAAATCCGACCGACACGTTAGGAAACCAAGCCGACCGACCGAGCCGCTCGGAAAATAGCAATCCGGCCGGAAAAACACGCGAATCCAACCGACCGACACGCACCCGGAACAAATCCGACCGAATCGTACCCGCCAACTCCAACCCGCAAAGTACGATGCAAGGCGCGAAAAACACGACCGAGTCGGACGGAGGACAAGCCGTACGACCGACACGCATACAAAACCGAGCCGAAGCAACACAATACACCGCGACCGACGCGTACGCAGCATACAAAACTGCACAAACACAGCGTGAACGAAACGGAAAACACCGTACGAGACCAATGCAGGGTCCGACTCGGTCACAAGAACGTTTCCAACATACACAAACAGCACAAAGGAAAAATCAACCAAAAAAAGGCCAAACAAGCAATTACCAAGCCAATAAATACTGGGGGGGTGGGGACAGAGAACAAAGACACACCCACAACTCCACCTATATAAAGGACACAAATCACTACCATGAGCCTTTGCAAATGCCATTCCACTGCCAGCACCCAAGAGAAAGCAACCACACACCCACAGCTCATCCCTCACACAAGCCACACACCAGCAGCACACCAACAAATACCTACCTCACATACACCCAGCACAACACACACCCACACACCCTCACCTGCACACCAACACACACATCACCCACCATCACCACCCATCACCATGCCCCCCAAGAAGAATCACAAGTTCCTAGATTGTGAATTGGAAGTCCTGGTAGACGAGATCCTCAGGGTAGAGCCACAGCTGTTTGGCACATTGGTCCAACAGACCCCCATGTCGCAGAAAACCAAGATGTGGGAGAGGATCATCAACAGGGTGAACGCCCAATCACCATGTCGGCGCACAAAGAGCGACATCCAGAACAGGTGGTATGACGTGCGCAGGAGGGTACGGAAACTGCTGAAGCAAGATTACATCAACAGCCAACACACCGGCAGTGGCCCTCCTGCCAAGCCAATATACCTCAGGCCCTGGGAGGAGAAGGTGCGGGCCATCCTACCGCCAGTGAGCATATATGGACTAGAGGACATCCCAGAGCCTGGTGAGTACACAACAAATGTACACAATATACTGCCACAAAACACCACACATCACTGTCAAGGGGAGAGTCAAACCATGCACTCATAGCAATTACACAGCAACTAGAACAGAATCATCCCAAAATGTGTATGTCAGTCAGATAAACACAACACATGCCATCAAAAAAGTCACATCCAACTGTGCCAACACATGTACAAACACAACCACAACTACAGCTAGGCAGTGGCACAAATAGAACTAACACACACATCCACACATGTAGCCACCACAACAACACCAACACACAGTGAAGACCACTCAAAGGAAGGAATTCTGTGTATGCTGGCCAAGTCAGTGTAGCCAATAGCATCATGGGAGTCGCAGTCACACATATTGCCCCCCACAACTGTCCCATCAACACCACCATGAACCATGCGCACATCACAGGGAGTGGAGAAGGACTCACAAGATGGCTGACACTGGCTACTGCTGTGGGGAGCACAAGGCCCTGCTGGCAACTGTGCACCAACAAACAGCAGGACACCACTGACTGACATCCTGAGAGACAACTTACACTCCCTGCAATGCAAGCACGTTCCATGGTGGGATATCTGGCTGGCTGGGTGGGAAGGGGGACTTGCAGCACTGACCATAGTCACCAGCACCTCCCCTCACACCCCCCCAACACAAACTCCACAGTACCCACCTGGTAGAATGCAATGCCCTCCATCCTAACACAAGATCCCACAAAGCACCACCACCCTGGCTTATGTTGTGTGAAGCACAGGGACACTCTTGGGACTCTTAGCCAAACAACTGCCAGGACAACACTCCCAGCCATCCTGTCAGCACAGCCACCCCACCCCACAGGGAAGCAGAGTCAAAAGGAAGGAAGCATGGGCATGCTGGGAAGGGGGTGGAGGCAATAGCATGATGGGAGTCGTAGTCACAGACATTGCTCAGCCTCACAACTGGCCCATCAACACCACCCTGAACCATGCTCACATCACAGGGAGTGGAGAAGGACTCACAAGATGGCTGACACTGGCTACTGCTGTGGGGAGCACAAGGCCCTGCTGCCAACTGTGCACCAACAAACAGCAGGACACCACTGACTGACATCCTGAGAGACAACTTCCACTCCCTGCAATGCAAGCACGTTCCATGGTGGGATAACTGACTGGGTGGGTGGGTGGGTGGGTGGGAAGGAGGTCTGGCTGTCAACCAAACACAATCAATGCAGACCATGTTCACACCCCAGAGAATACATAGAAATGCCCAAATAATGCAGGACAATGTGCCACACCAATATCAACCCCTGACTGTGACGACTTAGGACAATACAATGTACAGGCCCGCACCCCGAGGCACAGTCACAACTGTCAGGTGTGTCAACCACTGATGCCTGCAGAAACATGACATACATTGTTTGTGTCTCCCAAAAACAGGTGATGATAGGGACACAGCAGCAGACGCTGAGGAGTCCCAGTCCCAGGCTCAAGAGGATGCCGAGCTCACTGGCGTCGTACAGCCTCTGTCCTCCTCGGACGATGAACAACCTGGCACATCCGGTGCAAGTCAACATGCTGCACCAGCAGGACCACCAGCTGCAGCACCAGCAGGTCCACCAGCTGCACCCCCTGCACCCACCCCTCCAACGACTGTCACCACGAATACCATCCCTGCCGACATGGACAGAATAAGGAACAACACCAGCGCAGTGACCCTGGACCAACCTGGGGCCATGGACACCACCACCACCACCAACCCCCAAGGTGGACCAGGGTTATCTGTGCGTGCAACTGCACACACTGCACATGTCAGCAGGGGTGGTGGGAGGGGTGGGAGACAGAGGTCGCTGCTTGCAGACGTTGCTGGTGTGCATGAAGACCCACAACTGGTACGCATAGCTGATGCGTACCAGTCCAGCACCGGAGAGCTCAGCCAGGTAGTGGGGCTCCTCAGAGACATCAAACAGCAGCAGGCTGCCCATCATGCCCGCTTGGACTCCCACATGTCCCAAGTGGAGTCACACATGTCACGTGTGGACTCCCACATGTCACGTGTGGACTCCCACATGACCCGCGTGGAGTCCAAGTGGGATGTACTACATGAGATGACGGCGGTGCACAGGGACATTTTACAATGCCTCCGCCAGATGAACAGCAACCAGTCCACACCTCCCTGTGTGCCAACAACATCTGGTACCGAACAAACTGCAACTGCCACAGGGAGGGAGGAGGACTCTGGCGGAGAGTCCCCTGCACCGCAGCAGCCTGCACTTGAGGGCCCCCCCCAAGAAGAGGGGTCGTCCGAGGAGGGGAAAGTGAGAGGCTGATGGCCAAGCGCAACTCCCAGGAAGCCTGAACCTGTTCTGGATTTTCGCCTTTGTGCACAGACTGTTCACCCTGTTGATGGCAACACTACTCCCACACATTGCATGGGGAGTATAAGTTGGAACAATGTGTCAGACAACAGTGGCCCCGATACTGGGGATCCTGTCTACCTGGACTTTCTATTCATCTAGGAACTTGGGATTGCAAGATTCATGTACAGCACAATCCATCCTATGCACTATTATCACAATAAACACACTAATACACCATACTTGCCTCTGTCGTGATTCCAACGTGGGTGCTGTTATGGGGATGATGAACTGCAAAATTACACAGTGTATGCGAACTGCAACAGCAAGGACAACACAGGCATGTGAGTACAGGCAACGTGACACATATGAGGGAGACACACCACCAGGGCTACACAACACATACACACCTAGGCCATCTGACTCATTGCCTACACTGATGTTGCCAGGGAAGACGGTGCAATGCACAGACACCACACCCATTCCCAGTTGTAGTCAAGTAGCCCACAGGTGCAGTAAGCAAATGGCAGTCAAATGTGTGACCACAGACAACGCACATCACTAAGTGAAGCACAGGTTTATTACACAGTAGCAACATGCCGTAACCACTACAGATGCAAGGTAACCCCACCTGGTAGCGGGCACACAGTCAACAACTGTAGACAGAAGGAAGTCCATGGGTGTGGCGCACATCACCTGTAGGGACACAACAGCTACCAGCCTGGATGTGCAATCACGTCGTCGGTGGACACAGTTGACCAAACGAATCTGAAAGTACCCTGTGAAGGACAGAAATGACACACAGTCAAAAGCAATGCAGTACAGGACAGAACAGCAAAACTCATGCACAATACATGTTACAAGATACCCACCCAGAACCAAGTTAGCATGTCAACACTGTTGGGGAGTACAGCCCACCTGTCACCACACATCGCAACACACATCCTGTCAAGTAGCCCATGGACACACTCCAACAGCACCAGAGCACCACCCACACATCATGCCAACTCACATCATTCACATGACACCTCAGGATACTCACATTCAGCTAAAGAAGTTGGTGATGAGCTGTGTGCGGACATCACCATCACCATCATCATCATCATCGTCACTGGCATCGTGGTCCAGGCCAGGATCCTCCACAGGTGGCGGATGTTGGTCATCGTCATCCTGGATGAGAGGCAACTCCTTCCGCACTGCCAGGTTGTGGAGCATGCAGCAGACGATGATAATCTTGCACACTTTCGCAGGGGCATATGGGAGGGACCCTCCGGTCTTGTCCAGGCAGCGGAAGCGGCTCTTCAGGAGACCAAAGGTCCGCTCAATCACTCTCCTGGTCCGACCATGTGCCTCATTGTAGCGCATCTGGGCAGGTGTCACAGGGTTCCTGAGGGGTGTCAGCAACCACGGCATGTTGGGGTATCCCGAGTCACCTACGGACAGACAAGTGCACATCAGCTGACTTGGAAAAGTGGGCGGAATACTACAGATCAGATCACACACAATGGCACAAAGTCAGTACACACCGACAAGCCAGGCACGCTGGTTCTGCATCTGTGCCATCAACCTGGGGATGCGACTACTCCTCATCACAAAGGCATCGTGTGCTGAACCAGGGAAACGGGCACACACGTGTGTGATGGTCATGTCTGCAAGACACACCACCAGTGCATTGACCGAGTGGTAGTGCTTGCGGTTCCTGTAGGCCTGCTCCTGGGCCTGTGGTGGTACCAAAGCCACATGTGTCCCATCAATGGAGCCAATGACATGCGGCATCCTCCCCAGGGCATAAAAGTCACTCTTCACGTCAGTGAGTCGTCGCAGTCTAGGGAAATAGATGTACCGGTTCAGGAAGAGCAACATTGCCGCCAAAACATCGCGGAGCACACGGCTGAACATGGTCTGTGACATCCCACCAGCAGACGCCACAGTATGTTGGAAGGTACCGGTGGCAAAGAAGTGTAGGGCTGCCATCACCTTCACCTTGGGGGTCAGCGCTGTAGGATACGGCCGGCCAGGCTGCAAATGTGGGGACAACTGCACTGCAAAATCCTCAATCAGCTGCCTGGTGAAGCGGTACCGTCGGATGCTGTCCCGTTCCACCATCGTTGCCAGGTCTGGGAATGGCCGATGGACAGCAGGAGCCCTGCAGTGCAGAGGAGAAGTAAGCAAGATCGTCAGTCACCCCACATATGCGGCATTGAACACACTCAAGATCCCAACATACATCATCATGAGGCACAACTACATGAAGTGTGCAGTACCGGAACGACATTTATGGTACATACATGGCCAACATCTGTCAACACGGTCCTACAGGTGGCATCAATTTGTCCCTGTTTGGCCCATTGGATATCATGATGCTGTGTCACAGTCACCCCCCAGTGACATGTGAGGACAGATGTGCCCCAGGCACCACAGCTCAACGACAGGCACATTCCCAGGGACCCTGTAATGCCACATGGACACTGGCATCACCTGGAGTATCATGTGTACACCACAACAAAACAAACATGACCCCCACAGGTAGTGGCCACACTTGCCATGGCAGGAGAGCCATGGACGTCTGTGACACACACGCACAACATCAGAGTCCATGCACACACAACGTGGATGTGGAGACTGTCTCCCATTGTGCACATGAAATCAGAGACATTGTAAACACTACATGCACAAAGACTGTGGAGGGCCATCACTATTGTGCCACTGGGACACCCTGGCTCAAACATACCGTCCCACATGGGACTCACGGGGTATGTGACATGACATACACAAACACCACTGTGAAATGTGACCATGGCACATGCACAGATATGAACAGTTGCACATCACAGTGGTCACGTACACGTAACACCCATGATCCTGTCCCCATGAACACGTGCACAGCCTGGGGGTGGCTGCCCACAGGTGACACCCACAGGACAACATGTACACCAACATACACACAATAGGAAATGCAGCCTTACATGCCTTATGATAAGGTTTGGACAGGCTGTCGTGATGTAGGTGTGCCCCTCACTCCCTGGGAGCTATCTGTGGCTGGCATATGTCCATCTGAGACAGGCATGCTGACATATGCCAGTCACATGTACAGTGATGCGTTGTACTGCAATGGACCGATCGGTGCCTCCGGCCGGCCCATTGCATTCAATGTGTGCGGGTACGCGTTGTACCCCTGTGCGCGTTGTACTGCAATGGACCGATCGGTGCCTCCGGCCGGCCCATTGCATTCAATGTGTGCGGGTACGCGTTGTACCCCTGTGCGCGTTGAACAGCAATGGACCGATCGGTGCCTCCGGCCGGCCCATTGCTTTCAATGTGTGCGGGTACGCGTTGTACCCCTGTGCGCGTTGAACAGCAATGGACCGATCGGTGCGCACCCATTGACAATGGGCTTGCCTGGCAACGGACGCGTTTTCGAATATTCGAACGAGTCGGTTGCTGGAAAATCAGTTGGTCACCCACAACAATGTTGCAAAATCATGTATGTCATGAAGTTGAAGATTTGAAGGATGCTGTGGGCGTGTTTTGGTGCTGCTATTCCATGGATTGGCCAGATTCAGAAGATGCAAACGACTTGGACCTATCACTTTGGACACAAGGGACAGTATCTGCCTCTCCAGCACATATATATTGCTGCATGTTCCCCTGAGAGCCCACTTGCCTGCACTACATGCTCCAGGACGACATCTGCCACTGCACTGCTGCTGTCTCTGCCCCTCTGGACCCTGCAATGGCACGTACTGTGGAGAGAGCCCCAGCCTTCAGCCTTGAAGAGAACCAGGCCCTGCTGGACAGCCTACTTCCACAGTACAGCAAGCTGTATGGGACACCAGGGGAGCAGGTGAGTGTTCTGTGCACTGCCTTTCTGAATGTGCATTTTGTCTGACTAGCAAGGCTGAGAGTCAGCACACCACTGGCTAGCAGGCTCACTGAGTAGTTGTCACCCCCCATAGTGTGTAGTGACTTGCACTGGACAGGTATGGTGCAGTGACAGTGCTTCTGAACAGGGTTTTACTCCCCATGCTATGATACCATGTAGTGACTTCTGGAAAACTGTCCATGGGCAGCCGTGCACTGCCTGGGTACACCATGTGCCCCTGTGATTGCGACATGTATATGCAACTGTGTCATGCACGGATATGTTGCATGTGTAGTAATGTCCTTATCACTTTGTCATCCTGACAGGCTTCTGCCCATCGGAAGCATGAGATCTGGAAGGACATCGTCCGGGCTGTCCGGTCCGTGGGGGTCTACAAGCGCCGGATCCGCAACTGCCAAAAGAGGTGGCAGGACCTTCGGGGCTGGACCCGGAGGATTGCACGGGTCCAGCTGAAGCTGTCGCCTCCTCGCAGGAGGGGCGGAACACGGACCCTGACCCCCACATGCTCAGGATCCTGGCGGTGGTCTTTCCAGACCTGGATGGGCAGCTGAAGGCCAGAGAGCAGCAAGGAGGGGGTGAGTCAAAGACTGCACTGTGTACTCTGTCTAACATGTTATGTGCCCTCCTCGGGCCAGGTTGAACTGCCACAGTACAGCAGTCATGTTGTCCAGGAGCCATGTCCCTCTATTGTGCACTGCCCACTCCTCATCTGATACCCAGGTGTGGCCCTTACATGCAGGGAATTCTGTCACTTAGGACTGTGTCCTTGCAGTTTGCTTGACTCAAGGTGGGAGACAGCATCTGTTTCCCTGACTCTGTGGTGGGCATCATGGGTGGGTCCATTGCTTACACAATGCCTGTATTCTGACATGTATTCAGCGTGTTACTTTGATCTGTGGTCCAATTGCTGAGCTGATCCACCACATGTGGCTGGGGTACCTGGCACACACCCATGCTGCGGGTGGGAACAATGTTTGGGCCCCAGGAGTATGTATATGACGTGTGTCACACATACTTAGCCAGCTGCCTACAGTCCAGGGCTCATCCCTCATTCATGTGGGGCTGGACAGTCATGCCTACTCCAGGCCATACAATACACTCTGTACTCCCACTCCCGTGTATCAGAGGACACATTGTGCACAGTGATTTGCCCCTCAGGTGTCTGCCTCTGTGTCAGTGTGCTGTGGATTAGTCGCCAGGACTGCTGTGGAGTTTCTTGGTAGGGGCTCAGCATGCCACTGGAGATGTGACCATAGGAGACGATACTTGTGTGACACATAGGTGTCTGATCAGCTGCCCATGCAGACTGGGGCATGTAAATGTGAAGTTCAGGCAGCTGTTCCCCATGCACAGCAGAGTGTGAGGGGCTCAGGTTCAGAGGGTAGTGTCACAGGTCTCCCATATGTCCAATAGGTATGACCTGGACAGATGAGGGTTAAGAGGATGTGTTGTGGGGGGATGTACATGTGCACTTGTGCAGCTCCAGGACTTGCATTCCCCATGACCTACTATTGTGACACAGTGCAGAGTGTTGTTGTCTGGCTGCAAAGTCATACATCACTGAGACAGTGATGTATGACTTTGCAGTCATGCCTCCGCCATGGCATGTGTCTACTGATTGGTGATCCTGCAGGGGAGTGACATGTGCTACATGCACACCATAGTGGCGCTGGCTATCAGGACATGGGTGCATCATGGTGTCTGTCGCTGGTATGCATCACATGCATTTCCTATTTGACTCTGGGCATCCCTTACATCCGTAAACCTGTACTGACTCAGTGGCAAGAGCTGTGATGTGTCCACACCGTGTTCTCTGCACTGTCCAACTACTGTGTACTTGGTGCATGTGTCAACACTGGGGTGTTGCAATCCAACAGACACCAGACAGATGGGTGCAAGGCCATGTGGGATGTGAGTGCCATGCTTGGCATCAGACTGACAATTGACTTCTCCTGTTCAATTAGTGCACTTTTAGCAATGTACAACTAATGATGCCAGGGCTTGCTCTGTGATGTGCTGTGCTCACAGTGGTGTGTGCGTTATGTGCAGGTGACTGATGTCTGTCTGTTTCCCCATTGTTTGCAGATACATCCACGGCCACGGAAGGGGACAGCTCCACGGACCAGGAGGAGCCGGAGAGCCAGACTGGGTCAGCAGCCGAGGAGTGGTCGGAGGGACCCAGTGGCACGGAGGGCGAGGGGAGCCACACCGAGGAGTCCTCAGCAGCATCCACCTCAGCTGAGGACCAGAGCAACTCGGAGGATGACTCCCTTGTGGAGGCGGGTGTCAGCAGCCACCACACCCCAGCTAGTGTTGCTGTCCCCGCCACCACCAGCACCACCACCGCCCTCCCATCGGCTCCCATTCCCCAGGTCCGTGGAGGCTCCCATGTCCGGGAGCGTGTCTCCTTTGGGCCAGGCACCGCACCCCTGCCCCTGTGTCCCCTGCTGCCCTGAGTGAGGAGTCTGTGTACCTCCTTCGCCAGCTCCATGTAGGGCAGACAGCCATGCTGAGTGTCCTCCATGCGCACACCGCGCTGTTGACTCAGCTGGTGTCGTTCATGGAGGGCATCTCATCGGGCATGTCTGACCTACAGAGGGGCAATAGGTCCATGGACTCCTCCCTGACGGCAGCAGTGTCCCTCCTCAAACGGTCCCTCACCCCTCCTGCCTCTGCTCCATCCACACTCCCCAGCACCTTACCCATCCCAGGCACACACACACTGGCACACACCAGCACACACACATCCAGCACACTGACACACACGCCAATGACAAAACGCACACGCAAGCACATTCAGGGGACTGAAGCCAGACTCACAGGGGATGGGGCCCTGGAACACACACACGCATCCACATGCACTGCGCAGTCCTCAGTTCCCTCTCCCTCCAAAGCACCCTCCCTTGCCTCACCTGCAACCCCAAAGTCACAGCAGCTCTTCCTCTGTGACCTCGGCCTCTTCCCCACCGATGAAGCTGCTCCAGCATCCCGGGGAAGAGGAAGCCCACCCACACGGAGCAGAGTGCCCCTCGCCCCGGACACCCTCCCCCAGGCGCAGACGGACTGAGGCCCCCACCCGCAAGTCCCCCCGGAGTGCTAAGAGCAAGACCCCGCCACCGCCCTGCAGCTCAGGCACAAGGTCTCCGTCCTCCATCCCTCAGGCCCCCACTGCACAGGTGCCCCCACCACACCCTGCCCCAGGTTCCCCCACCCACAGATATACCATCCCCAAGATGCTCCGGCCTTCTCCCCCTGCCACTTGCTCTCCCAGCACCACACCCCCGCTGCGCTTGTCTGTGCCACTGATGTGGTGAGGGTGTCCCCCCTCTGTCCAACCCACCTTGCCTGTTCCCCATTCTCCTCCCCTGGAGGTAGGCACTGCAGTGGAGTCCACTACCGCCCTGTCTGACTTGGGCACTGCAGTGGCGGACCTGTCCACCCCATCTGCAGGGTCCACTGCAGTTGTGCCGGCACCCACGACATCTGTGTCATGCCCCCAGTTGTGCCGGCACACACCATGTCAGACACCTCCACTGCAGTTGTCAGTGGCTCTCCAGCACCCACCACCCCTTCCCTGACTCCCCTGGTGAGCCCTGATCCTGTCCCTGCGGTGCCTGGCCTGCCCCCCGGTTGCCCCTCCTAGTGGATTGTCCCTGGTATTGTGCAGGCATGCGTAGGGTGACATCTGCCAGTGTCACCCTGTTTGAACTTTGACAATGGACTGGCCATTGGCCTTTGCTCTTTTTCAGGACTTCGTTTGGCCTCAACACATATGCTGAATAAAGCAACTTTCTTTTCTCTAGTGCTCATGCTTCAGATGTACATGTTGTTGGTGCAGCTAACCATGCCCTTGCTGCAGTGATGGTGATATCTGGTCTCATGATTATGAAGTGTTACTGTGCAGGAACCCATGTGGTCCAGGGGGAATGTGTCCTATCATGTGGTGTATCCATGTCACCAATAGCAGCATCTGAGGGTGTCATGTGTTCAGTATTTGGCAATGGGTTTCCTACTTACATTGGCAATTTCATATCTGTGGCTTCCACCCCTGCACATCTGTTGTGCCTGCCATCGTTGCATTTGTCTACTTCCCTGACCGTGTTGCCATCTCCAGTGGACATGCAGGTTTGGGCATCAATGGGGAGGGACTCATCCGTGTAGTCAGTGCAACATTGCTATACAAGTGTGTTGGATCTGTGCTGATGATTCCGTTGGCACATCCATGACCAGGCTGATGTGATGGGAGCCCTCATTTGGTGCTAATTGTTGATTGTGTGACCAAGTGCTCAGCTGACATGATGGGGCCCTACTGAGGCAACATATGGCACAGCTTTCCTCACACAGGAGTGGAGTCCCCTCATGGCAGTGTGTACACGTGTGACATTGCCTGCGCCCAAGGTGTGTGTTGTAGGTGCATGTCTGTGTGTTCACTTCCATTCATCTGCGCATGCTGTGATCCCTAGTGTTGTACCTGTTTGTGATGCTTGCTGACTTGAGCTATGTTCCCCCAAAGTCTTCTCCCTGTGTTCTCTGTGATGTGGGTGCATGGCACATTACTGGTCATCAGGGTGTCACCCATAGGTGTGTTTGCTGTCAGGGCAGAGTTTGTGTGCTGACGCAGATGGGTCACAGTCAGGTTTCCCTTTGGCACTTGTTGTTTGCCCCTGTCATGTGATTTCCAGTTTGTGTTATCTTTCAGTGATTGTGACACGTTGTGTGTGTGACTGCTGGCACTCCTTAGGGTCCGGGCTGCAATGTTGGTTGTTGTCTATGTGTGTTCTTTGTGGGTGACCTTGGCTTCTTCATTGGTGTGTGACTGTGGCTGGGATCCCATTGGTCGGTGTGGTATTGCCGTCATGTCCATGTACAGCGTAGTGTGCAGTGTGTCAGACATTCAGGAGTCTTGTTGAGTGTCCATGTGTGATGTGTTTCTACACCTTGGTTCCCACCCACCACCCTGGAATAGTAATGGGTGCATGTGCAATGTCACCAGTGCATGTGTACTTCACTGCTGCACATTGTTGGAGGTCGAGGGGTGTGGTCTTGAGTGTGTGCAGATGAGAGTTGTTGCCCGGCTAGTCCCCTGCCTCCATGTTGGCCTTGGCTTACTGGCCATGCTGATTGATTTGTGCTTGTGTAGGTGTGATGGTAGTTAGTTGCTCAGGACACCTGACTGTGGTTCACAGTGTGAACGACATTTAGCTTTGTCATCACAGTGGTATTTTTCTTCAGCCCAGGGTCACCACATTGTGGGGGCCCTGGGGGTGGTGCTGTGGTGTGTCTGTGACTTGCTGTGTCAGTTGTTGTTCCTACGTGCCTGTGTGACATGTGTGTTTTGTGCTCCCTCTCACCTGTCAATGCCTGCTTGCCCACATAGGGGATTTGGATCCATGAGTTACCTTAGTGTGGCAGTGTATGCACATCTGTATGATTGGTATTCAGCTCTCCTCATGTGTTGTGTTGTTGCCTGGGGACAATGGCACCCCCACCCCTCACCTGCTGTGTATGATGACAGTGTTGGTCTGCCTGTTTGTGTTTGTGCATCTGCACCACTGCATTGGCATATCTTGGGTGTGCCATTGGCTGTATGTTGTTTGGTGTGTTTCCCCTGCTGTCCCTGGGACTCCTAGGTCATCGGTCAGCACAGTGATCATGGTTTGTGTGTCCCATTGCTGCCATGGTATGGTATCTGTTCACCTCACATCTGCAGTCTCCACAGGGTATCTGCATTTGTGTGCCCATTGGTGCAAATATGTGGTTCTGCATTCTGATGGTCACGTCTGTCATTGTGTCATTGATGACTGTTGACGGTCTCAGCCCCCATGGGTGTTGTTTGTCTGCACATGGCCAAAGGAATGTTTCATTTGCACTGCAGTATTTGGCTCCCCCAATTTATGTTGCAATGGGACACATACACTACTTTGCCACAGATGAGTTTTTGGTTCTGTGACCAGGAATGATCCATGCAGTTTGGCAGTTGCAGCTCTTTCTTTGTCAACAATTACCTTTTGGTCACTGTGATGATGAGGGTGTAGACCCCATTGCCACAATGGTCAAAATGTGCTTCAGCTATGGACCCCACACTTGCCTTTTGGTCACTGTGATGATGGGGGTTTAGACCCCATTGCCACAATGGTCAAAATGTGCTTCAGCTATGGACCCCACACTTGCCTTTTGGTCACTGTGATGATGGGGGTTTAGACCCCATTGCCACAATGGTCAAAATGTGCTTCAGCTATGGACCCCACACTTGCCTTTTGGTCACTGTGATGATGGGGGTTTAGGCCCCATTGCCACAATGGTCATGGGCTGCTTGCATTGTGGGTGCCACACACATATATGTGTGGCACATGTGCTAGGGGTCACATTGTATGTTCAATGTCATGTTCGGTGTTGTAGGCATTTGACACAGCCTGCTCACACGCTTGTCATGGTGGTGGGGGATGTCTTAATCTTGCATTCCCTAGGTTGTGGTGTGCTTGTTGTGTCATGCATTGTCCATCCTATGAGTGGGGGTGGTAGTAGTGGTAGGCATCCTGCCCCCTGGCTAAGGGTGGTAGTAGTGGTGGGCATCCTGCCCCCTGGGTGGGGGTGGTAGTAGTGGTGGGCATCCTGCCCCCTGGCTAAGGGTGGTAGTAGTGGTGGGCATCCTGCCCCCCTGGGTGAGGGTGGTAGTAGTGGTAGGCATCCTGCCCCCCTGGCTAAGGGTGGTAGTAGTGGTGGGCATCCTGCCCCCCTGGCTAAGGGTGGTAGTAGTGGTGGGCATCCTGCCCCCTGGCTAAGGGTGGTAGTAGTGGTGGGCATCCTGCCCCCCTGGCTAAGGGTGGTAGTAGTGGTGGGCATCCTGCCCCCTGGGTGAGGGTGGTAGTAGTGGTAGGCATCCTGCCCCCTGGGTGAGGGTGGTAGTAGTGGTAGGCATCCAGCCCCCTGGCTAAGGGTGGTAGTGGTAGGCATCCAGCCCCCCTGGCTAAGGGTGGTAGTAGTGGTGGGCATCCTGCCCCCTGGCTAAGGGTGGTAGTAGTGGTGGGCATCCTGCCCCCCTGGGTGAGGGTGGTAGTAGTGGTAGGCATCCTGCCCCCTGGCTAAGGGTGGTAGTAGTGGTGGGCATCCTGCCCCCTGGGTGAGGGTGGTAGTAGTGGTGGGCATCCTGCCCCCCTGGCTAAGGGTGGTAGTAGTGGTGGGCATCCTGCCCCCCTGGGTGAGGGTGGTAGTAGTGGTAGGCATCCTGCCCCCTGGGTGAGGGTGGTAGTAGTGGTGGGCATCCTGCCCCCTGGCTAAGGGTGGTAGTAGTGGTGGGCATCCTGCCCCCCTGGGTGAGGGTGGTAGTAGTGGTAGGCATCCTGCCCCCTGGTTGAGGGTGGTAGTAGTGGTGGGCATCCTGCCCCCCTGGCTAAGGGTGGTAGTGGTAGGCATCCAGCCCCCCTGGCTAAGGGTGGTAGTAGTGGTGGGCATCCTGCCCCCTGGCTAAGGGTGGTAGTAGTGGTGGGCATCCTGCCCCCCTGGGTGAGGGTGGTAGTAGTGGTGGGCATCCTGCCCCCCTGGGTGAGGGTGGTAGTAGTGGTAGGCATCCTGCCCCCTGGGTGAGGGTGGTAGTAGTGGTAGGCATCCAGCCCCCTGGCTAAGGGTGGTAGTAGGCATCCAGCCCCCTGGCTAAGGGTGGTAGTAGTGGTGGGCATCCTGCCCCCTGGCTAAGGGTGGTAGTAGTGGTGGGCATCCTGCCCCCCTGGGTGAGGGTGGTAGTAGTGGTGGGCATCCTGCCCCCCTGGCTAAGGGTGGTAGTAGTGGTAGGCATCCAGCCCCCCTGGGTTGGGGTGGTGGCGCGCATTCAGGCCCCTGTGTGCATATGTGGCATTGGTGATGGGCATCCCGCCCCTATGGTGCTGCTGTTGCTGGTAAGTATATTCAGATTCCCAGTGTATGTGTGTGATGTGTCGTGTACGTGTTGTATGTGTTTTGTGGTTGGTGTCTGACTTACCTTCTGCGCCGTACGCGTCCGTGCCTGTTCCGGTAGTAGATGTAGAATATTGGTATGATCGGGACGAAGGGATTCATGGTTGGTTCGTGTCGTTCGTCCTTCTCGTTGCTTCGCGTCGTCCTCGCCGCTTGGCTTCGTCCTCGTCGCTCCGCGTCGTCCTCGTCGGTGCTGTGTTCGTCTCGTAGCCGTGGATCGTGTTGTGGCGCGATTCGGAGCTTATGTGCGCCTCCCGGATGCTTTGACGCGCCGCGGCGTAGCGACGGGTTCGGGCGCGTACGGAAAGCGCATCGTACTTGTCCGGCCGGACGGGGCTGCATTTTCCCTTCCGTGCGACTCGATTCGGCGTTTCCGGATTCGCCTCGGTCGGAGAACAGGACCTGGTTTGGGTGAGTACGGCTCGGCCGGGATTTTTGCTGTTGTGCGCATCGTACTTGCTCGTTCGGTGTGCTGTACGGATCGGTCGGGAAACAGGCTTTCGCATGGCTTTTTTCCCGACCGAATGGTATTGGGTGCGCCTCCGACCGAGATCGGAATCGGCCCCTTAGTCATTTCTGGGAAAATATGTTGTGTGAAAAATACAGTATACATTTCCTATACCGTAATATCCAAATTATTTTCTATTGGTATTCAGGGAGAGAGTGGCACAAGGCAACATCCAAAATCTCAGTTTCCAAATAATAACAATTCACAATCTCATCACCACAATTCCTCTTTTGGATTACTCCCAACAACATCCCATCCTCTATAGCTAAAACCCCTTTAGGATCTTCAGAAATCCATCAGTAAGCACATCTTACCTAATAAATACTGATGTTGTGGCAAATGGCCACGTATACTAGCATCGTATTGTCATAAATGTATGGTGTAGCACAATCTCAAACATGAGATCATCCCAGTCACATCTACAAATGAACTGGAAAAATATATACGGGTGAATAGTTGTGATACAATTGTGTCTACTAGTTTAATAGCTGAATTTCATTTTTATACAATATATAATGCAGTTGAAAACCCTCGTTACCTTCCTATCACAGCTGATAATGTTAACCTCACAGTTCAAACAAAATATTGGTGTATTCTCATTGGGGTTTCCACCATATTTCCTCACATTTGGGTTCCCACTATTCTTACGTCACTGATAGAATACAAGTCTGCAATGGACAAGAAAAACAAATGTAGGCTCAAAATTCCTTAAGAAAAAAACGAAAGACAATGAAAATGTGTCATTTTAAATGTAAAAACTTCCTGATCAGTTCCTAACCCAACACTCATCACCATCACATACAAATCAATTGGCAAAACAAGACTTGTAACGTTCTATTGTTCATTAGCAGAAAAAAGCACACCCGTTATACCAGAGCATTCCAAGTTATTAACAGTATAAAGTCAACCTTCGACGTTGAGCCAAAGAACATCAAAAGGATCATTGGTCAACTGCAGAGGCATTTACTCTCGTATTGTCTCAAAACACGGCTCCTTCACAGAGAAAGTCACAAACAGTTTTCAACCACACTCAGCACTCAAAAAAACTTGTGTTACCATGAAGGCTTATGTGGACACAGAATTACTATTGAAAAAGAAAAAGTGAGAGAAAATGTGCAGTTTTAAATGACAGAAATCTTCCCAAACGGTTCCAAACTGAACACTCATCTCATGCGGACCAATTACCACCAGGGCTTGTAACATATTAACATTCATTGGCAAGCAAGTCCCATGTTTCATAAAAGCGCATTCTCAGTTATTTTTTTACCCCTTAGCTGCTATGAAGCCCTGTGGCCAACCCCAGTAAAGGCAGCTAACACCACATTGCAATTGGCGGGCCACAGGGCCTGGCCCTAGGGACCCCATCCCCCAGGGTCTTTTTTTTAAAGGGGGGCTGTGTGGCCACCTTCCCCCAGGCTTGTGAGACCCGAGGGATCTCATCCCCAAGGGCCACTCCTTTAAATAAAGGAGAGGGAGCGTGTGTAGGCCCCCTCTCAAGACCAATTTTAGCTCCAGGGTCCCCATCCCCTGGGACCCGGTGTGATTATCAGGGGAGGGAGACATGTACCCCCCGTAGCCAGGCCATATTCAGCCTCGGGGACCACATCTTCTGGACCCCGGCATTATTATCAGGGGGGCACCCAGCACCCCCGGGCCGATTTTGGCCCCTGTGACCCCATCCCCTGGGGCCTGGCATGCTTGTTTAAGGGAAGGGGCACACAGCCCACCTCCCTGGGCTGATTTAGGCCCTGAGGACCCCATCCCCAAGGGCCCTGACCCTTTAAAAGTGGGTGCCATGGTGCCCACCTGGGGCAACCACCATACTTTCATTGGGGGTTGCGGATACAGCAGGAGCCAGCATTTCTCCTGCCCGCTGGGAGCAGCTACTAATGCTGCTCCATGCAGATGGGAGCAATATTTTGATCTGTAGCCCTGCCTGTTTCAGTGCGGACAGGGAAACAGTTCAAAAGTCTGCTCCCATGGCAGGGAGCATTTTCAAAGCTTCCGCCGGCCTGAAGTGGACTTGGTGTTTGCTTCCACTTGGCTTGAGTTCTGAAAATGCTCCTGCCGAGTGAGAGCAAACACAGGTTTTCCTTCCTGCACTGCTGCAGGCAGGGAAACCACTATGTCCCGAGGGTGGTCTCCCCTGGACAAGCATCCGCGCCAGCCCCGGAACATGGGGTGTCTGGGGCTGTTAATGGCTCAGTGAGTAATCGGCCTTGGTGGTGGGCTCCCTGGGCCTTTAGAGGCTGAGGGAGGGGGGCATGCGTCCCCTCTCCCTATACGAATATATTCTGTCCCAGGGGCAGGCTTCCTGGGGCCTCTGATGGCTCAGGGAGGGGGGCCATGCGTCCCCCCCTCCCTGTACACAATATGTTTGGCCCCGAGGATGGGCTCCCTGGGGCCTCTGTTGGCTCGGGAGGGGGGCCACACATCCCTTCTCCCCATAAATAATGTTTTAGGCCCAAGGGGTCAGCTCCCCGGGGCCTCTAGAAGCTGAGTGACAGGGGCCATGCAGCCTCCTCCCCATTATAAATGAAGTCCCGGGGGTGCGGTCACCAGGGCTTAGAGTTTATAAATGCGGCCTGTCCACCATTTTATTTTCCATTCCGCAAGAGTCTCGTAGGTTCGCAGCATTTCTGCCAATTGCTTTTCTTTTTTGGCCCCAGGTGGTCCATCTGGATCCCCCCATGGGGCCTAGGGGATCAGGGGATACCTATCCTGCCCGCTTATACTATTTATTTTTCTTAATTTCAAGACAGGAGACTTAGTCCCCAAGTCCTGTATTGGCTGCCAGCAACATTTATCTCATATTGCTGGCAGCCAATTAGAGTGCTCGCTCCTGCGGGAGTCTGACACCTTCGGGAGCGAGATGATTGGCCCAGGGGAAAAAAAGTTCCCTGAGCCAATCAGAATACTCAATTTTTTAACTGGTGCTCCTGTGAGAGTCTCTCGAGCCTCTCCCAGATCCAACAGTCCAGTTATACAATTATTTTTTACCCTTAATTTCTCAAAAACTACTGAACAGATTTACACTGAGTCACAAAAATCACAATATGCAGAACAAGATCTAGCTTTGGAAAAGCAGACCTAACTATAAATGCCTAGTGGCAACTGCCACTAGGTAATACATCTATATAGACATATTCATAAATAAATTTAAGCTTAACTTACCTGTATTAATGCTGCTTGAAAAAAACTAATAATATTAGTATTTTTAGAAAACAGCAGGTCAAACATGCCCTATTCCCTATCACGCATGTCCACCTAGCGGTGCGTCAGCTGCTGCTTGGTGCGAATGAAGCCGGTGCTGTGGCACATACATCACCACATTCACCCCAGAGCACCCGATGCACTTGCAGAACGTAACCTTTATCAGGCCTGCTGCCAGCTCCAAACATGCGGGGAGGTGGTGCTGCACCCAGACGATGAGTGTGGCCACCTCCACCGCACCAAAAATGGGACAGGGCTGCACCCTTGCCTGCCTGGTTCACCCACAAGGGGTGCGGGTGGCACAGCCTGCTTCTGTGGCTGCCTTGTTTCAAGAATCGGGATGGAAGTAAACTTTGTTAAATGCTTTTTCCATATTCAATGCCAACAGACACGAAGACGAATCAGCATTGTAAACAGAAGACAAAACATAACAGATAACTCAAGTATTATGAGCTACAAGACAGGCTTTCATAAAGCCTACTTTACGTGGGTGAATCAAGAAATCAAGGACCTTAGAAAGTCTGTTAGCAAGAATCTTCACAAATACCTTACAAGATTGATCTATAATTTGAAACAATGGTGGCTTATTTATCTTGTTTGGGAAAAAGAACAATAGGAGGAGCATAAAAGAAGACTTGAACAGTGGATATATGAGAAAAGTCATGAAAAACGTAATAATACATATGGGGCTAATTGTGCACAAAATTCTTTACAGAATTTAGCAGAAATGCCATCTGGGCCAAGAGCTTTCCCAGTACTGAGTGAGGCTATGGTCAAACGTATTTCATTTAATGAAATAGGAGATTCTAACATCAGTTAGTTGTCAAAGGATAAGGAAGGCAATTGACATTTTAATAAGAAATCATGTGACACCTTGATTTCAATAACATCAGGTTTATCATATATATTAGTGTGTGTTTTTAAAAATTGCGCTAGTATATCTTTAGATGTAGTTAATAAGGAACAGAACTGAAATGTATAGTATGAATCTGTCTCTTCTGAATTTTGATGCATACATAATTAGCAAGTAATCTTCCTAATCTATTAGTTTGAAAGTGGAGCTTTCATTTATTAATTGATAATTGTAGGCCAGCTCTTTTGCTTAGGAAAGAATTGTATTAATATCTAAGGGGCATATTAGCAAGAACGGCGTTAAAATTATCGCCGCTTTAGCGGCAGGAAACTGCCGCTAAAGCGGCGATAATGGGCTTGATAATATGCCATTGAGAATTCCAATAGAAGCCCAGGATCACAGCAGAACATGGGCTTCTATTGGTATTCTCAAGGGCATATTATCAAGCCCATTATCGCCGCTTTAGCGGCAGTTTCCTGCCGCTAAAGCGGCGATAATTTTAACGCCGTTCTTGCTAATATGCCCCTAAGTTTTTTGTAATGTGTTTTATATTTTAGATTAGCAGCGGAGATATAAAGTCTTTCATATTTAGAAATGGCTTTTTCTAGTTCTGAAGTCTGAGAGGTAAATTGTTTACTTTCATATACCATAATAGCGGTACATACACTCCATATGGTGGCTGTTGAAGCATCCCATCTGATAATATGAGATGGATCTGATGATTATTCAAAAATATTGAGAAATGGCATCTAATAATGTAATTCTTTTTGTCTCATTAAAAATAACATTAGCTATGGGCTGAAGTCGCAGACTTTCACTCCACGGGATTCTGCAGAGTTACAGAAAAACTGAGTGAGATTTGGCCAAATTCTGCCAAGAGGCTGATAATATGCAGCTTGTGCTGCTCACACCAAAATTTAGCGCCAGTAGTGCTAGCAGCACTGAAAATCTGCGCAAACTGCACCATGCATTGCACAAGAGAGCGTGACCATTTGAGTTGATTTTGCTGCCGCGCAAATAGAAAATCTACTCGAGCAGAAGCAAATCTACTCAAATGGTGTCCCTCTGACCACTCGTGAATGCTGGCTAATACCCACATTAGAAAATTGTGGAAGGGGACGCCTAATCTCGCTCACGCTCACCAGCTAGCATATTCCGGAGCTTTTCAGGAAAAAAATTCCACCACGCAGCAATTGGTGAAATTTGCTCAGAACACCGCACTAAAGTGTAACGCGGAGTGGCCAAAATTCTGCCAATTCCACAGGAGGAACAGAACGTTCCGCTCACTCCTAAATAATACCTGTATTTATTCTCCAACATGGAAGAGGGGCTGAATAATCATTTAGTTTGAGACTGAGTAATATAGTATTATCTAAAATACCAATTTGGTGGTATTTTGGTTGGGAAACTAAATGGGGAAACTTTTTAGAGGTAAGTAAATAGTTAGTTCTGGAGTGTGATTAGTGAGAACTGGAGTAGAAAGTGCTTTCCCTCTGAGTAGGGAAATGTAATCTCCTAATGTCACGCAATTTGGTACAAGGCATTTAGGGGATGAAATTTACATGTAGACAGACGATCTAGTTCAGGAAATTTTATAAGATTAAAGTTGTCCCCAAATATAATTGGAACATTAGCTAATTTAAGAATTTCAGTGGTTAAGTGCTTGCAGAAGATGGGGTCATATTCTGTGGGGGCATAAATATTAACCAAATGCTATCAATCACAACTTTAACATACAAGTATCTACTACTAGTATCACAGTATTCATGTAAAACTTTAAAAGGAATCTTCTTTGGAAAAACACTACTATTTTTCCTACTAATTGCAGGAGAAGAAACAAACTCACCAATCCACCCTTTAGCCATTGACAATAGAATTATGTCATTGATATGAGCCACTTGTAGGAAACAGATGTCAGCTTGATGGCAATGTAGGTAGTCACTGTTTTTCTTACGCTTAACTTTGTGTCTAAGCCGTTTCACATTGAAAGATACAATTTGAATTTGAGAGGAGTAAGGCATGACATTGAAAGGCAAGAGTAACAGACAAAGGAATAATCAGAGAGACAACAGAAAAGAAGGGAGAGAATAACAAGTAGCTCAAAGAGGTGAAAAGACACTGTACAATCAACATAGAAAATAGAGAAACAATGAGGATACATTAAAAGTGTAATTAGGACCAGTGAGGCAAGCACAACCAGAAACAGAACCAAAGCTCTGAAAGAGGTTCGTTGGCCATTCAGGTGGTATGTGGAGGGAGTCCACTTGCTTGAGGTTCTATGTGAGTGGGATGATATTAGTCTAGACAGTCAATTAGATCTTGAGGTGCACCGAAAGATTTAGTGATGCCATCTTTCCAAATCTTCATAATAGATGAGTGGTATAAGCCATATTTATAACTAATATCTTTGAGACGAGGTCGTAGAGAGGCAAACTGTTTCTGTATGGTAACAGTTTCCTTTGTGAAGTGACATAAAGTCCCTAAGGGTCTGACTCCATCTCATGTAGGGTGCTACTCCATTTTAGTTCACAGAGGCCGCCATCAACCTTAACTTAGGCAGTGGAAGCTCCCATATTCCCTGAATTATGCAGAATCAATCTCATGTCTGCCTTTTAACACAGATGTCGCCAGACTTTATCTTTCTATGACCTGTGATAGTGTCAAGTTATTTGATTAATAACATAAATACAACATTTAATATGACATTTGTCTGGGTCAAATGTGTGCTCATCATGTCAAGGTAAAATTGGAACACATACAGACATATAACCAAAATAATGTAGTCTGAATTGACATCCTTTTGCCTTATGTGTGTATAAGGAAATGTCAGGGACGCATAACTTGATACACATAATTTATGGCAAGCATTCCTAAACTCATGTCAGACGTTCCAATTTCTGATAAGAATTAGAATATAAGGACTGCCACTTGACCACGTGTCAGGAGAGCTCCTTCGCCCAGATCATCGCCAGTGATCCTGGCAGAGACTGTCACACCTGTTGCCAGCACACTTCACAATTCGCAGATGATACATCTCACTTGAAGAATAAAGCTGATAAAGGAAAGTCCAGGAAGAAGACTAACTGACTGTTACCGCAGTGGGTGTGTGCCCTTCGAGGGTAACACTTTCTTCACGTCTCCATTGATAAAGACAGCCTTTGCTGTCAACATTGTATGCAGTGCATCTCTTCTTCCTAAGAAACTCTAGATTGCAAGTTGCTCTGCCTTTCATGTTTTCATAGTATAGCACATAGAAGTCGGCATTAAGGTGTTAGGTTCTAGATAATATTTTAAATTACATTTTGATAATGCTGGAAATGTTCATTTTATTCTACTTATTTATAACATGTCTTTTTTGCTGTTTTTATATTATTCTGTGTAGTTATTTTAGATGTATGGTGAACAGATTGGCCCTGTAGTAATGGATACTATAGATCAAAGAAAACAAATAGAGATGCTGAGTATAGAAAAAGATTGAAATTGAATATTGCCTCTATGACCATAAATTCAATATATTTATTCCAAACATACGTAGAGACTCTTTCCTACGTTCCTGTTCAGCTAATGAACTAGATTTCTCGTATCCAATCAATATCGTGGGTCAACACGCAAAACAAGACATACACAGTTAAAAAAATAATCAATATGCAATTTAAACATTCCATTAATGAGAATTTACTTAAAAATTTCTTTATATTGCTTTGTTTTTTTGTTTTATATCTGGGTTGGAATACATATGTTTTCCCTTCTAACGATACTTTACATATTCATACATGATTGTAGTGCAATAAATATTCTATATACAGTGCATAAAACAAATTATAGAAAACACAACACCTATTTTTGAACAATGTAATGAAACCAAATGGTCCTACTGCATTGTAGTCATATATCGGGATATTAAACTCTACTTATCCTCGATATTAAATCAATACACGGTCCAAAAGGTGTAAGGGTCAGAGAACACCTTTGTATATTTTATATTAGTTTACACCACAATCTGTTGGCTAAACTAGAGAGTTCATGATCTCTTTTTCAATTGCGTATGGCGATACTCTTGGCCATGTGAAGTGAAGGGGTAATTGGAGGGTGCGCCCCGACGTGTTTCGACCTTCGTGTGGGGACCAAGAGGATTCAAGGAAGGTCTTCCTCAGGGCTGGGATTTTTTTCTGTGTAGGATACTATGGGTTAAGAATATGAAAAGGAAATTAGACTCTCATTCTAAACTATATTGTGAGAATAAAACAAAAAAACAAAGCAATATGAAGTAATTTTGAAGTAAATTCTCATTAATGGAATGTTTAAATTGCATATTGATTATTTTTTGAACTGTGTATGTCTTGTTTTGTGTGTTGACCCACGATATTGATTGGATACGAGAAATCTAGTTCATTAGCTGAACAGAAATGTAGGAAAGAGTCTCTACCTATGTTTGGAATAAATGTATTGAATTTATGGTCATAGAGGCATAATTCAATTTCAATGTTTATTAGATTCTAACCTCTAGGTTCCTTAACAGAATCAGTCCCCGTTTTTTGAAAAAGAGTATAGAAAAAGGGCCCAACCTAATGTTGGGCAGGCAGGCCGTCAAGTTGCTTGGGGCAGAGGAGGCACCACTCCTGTCATCTTACTCTCCCCCCGACCCACAAATTTTAAGATACCATTTATGTTGGCAGGGTTGTTTTTGCTGAAAGTGCTTCAGGTGGCATAAAAATGCAACCTCATTTGGAAATAATTAAAAAACCCAAACATACCTGATCAAACCCGTGATGAAGCACTTATTGGAAGCAATGCAAAAGATGACTGAAAAAACTGCTGCTAGACAACACCAGCCAAAAGGCCTAAAACTGGAGCTACACAACCTTCTTAACCTGAAGAAAGCTGCCTGTGGAGGAAAGGCTGCCATCAAGCTGACTTAGCAAAATAGTCCTTTTCAATGCTTAGGAATGTCAGAGTGTTCAATAGACGCATGGGCTTAGAATCCTCTAAAGGAATTCCCAGATCCCTTATAATCCAGACAAAGGCATTCCGTAGGGTTCTCTCATTTACTCATTATAGGTAGACCTAGTAAATGGTCCCAATAATAACTAACATTTGGAAAACAGTTCTCAACACCCATTCGACGATCTTGCTGAATACTTACAAACTGTACACACAACAAAGCTGGACCAATGAGCATTCAATTAAAATAAAGACCCTGAAACCTCAACATCCAGAAATTTCCTGCATAGACCTTGGGTAGGCAGTAAAAATAGACTAAATATCCACGTTTGCGAAGATGGTGACCATGCCTTCTATCTGTGACTTTTTCAATGATTAGTTTAGTGAGAAATAACACACTGAACAAATGCTAGGATCAGTGTTGCCATTCTCAGAGGAAGCTTTCAGCAAAAACTAGGTATGTATGAGTCTAAATTGCTACAACTCCTTCTTAGAAAAACCACGTAGTGGCTGAAATGCATAATGTGAAACCAGAAAACCTTACATCAATCCCTGCTTCCACTTGACCACATTGTGTGATGCTAGGCAGTTACTTTTTTCACAGTGCCTCCTTTTGCTTTTATCATCACATCGAAATACATCATTTTGTGGTGTGTGCTGCACTAAAGCAGACCACGATAACATTAAACCAACAATGGTAACACACTTTCCAAGTGTAGGCAGCAAAAGATGGCTGAATTTCCTCTTAGTTCACTAATAGCATCATAGTCACGGCAGGCGTGGTGTGGGCATTAATGTTTCTAACTTCATAATTAAAATCTGTCAGTGTAACAATTGTCACTCAATGAAGTGGTATAATGTAATATACTAAATGGAAACGCATTGCAAAGATCACATTATAAAGAAATGCAATGAAAAATTTTGAATTTTGTAGAGACTATTTGATATATGTACTGGACCACTTGAGCCAAGTAAGCAGTGTTGATCTTCAGAACTTTGGGGTTTGGCCTCAACCCCAAACCCCTGAAAGTCAACACTGCTCGTGGAAACTCAGAGAGAGACAAGAACCACCGAAATGCAATTTATTTTTATTGTGGTAAGCATGATTTGACTGGGCACACTTTAAAACTATTTGTTTTGCAGTCTTTTTTTTTATAAGCGCCATAGCTTCATAAAGCTCCAAGAAGAAAACACAGCTTGCCCAGTCCCCAGCAACAAAACCATCTCTCACCAGCAGTGAATCTGTCTCCCACCCTGCCAGCCCACTGAGAAAATTCCCAAATCCCAGTTGCGGCAGTCTGGGGCTTTTGCTTTGCCTAAAAAAATCAGGAACGCGAGTACGGATAGGGCCAGATGAGTGTTTCTTTTTCTTGGATACCTTTGGGCTATACAACAGCAGGTGATTCTTCTAAACTATGTTACTTGAGCACAAAGGATGGGGGGGTGAACATTGTGTCAACAAATTTGTCCTTACATCGGGACACTGGGTGTGATGACACATTTGTCTAAATTTACTGAGCTCTTGATCACGGTTACACACCTTTCTTTTGAATGTCCAGCAAACACCCTCACTCTCACTTCCACAGTGGGGTATAAAAATTAAGAACATTCAGTTGATATCCTCCAGCTGCATCCTCCAGCTAATCTCATTACATCTATACAATTTCATTTCTTGTCGTCGATAACTCTGCATCATTATGAAGGCATGGCCATATGTCCCCCCAAAAATCTCTAGAAGCTTTGGCCAAATTTAAAGTGGAAATGTATCAGCTGCAAGCTAATCTCTGGAACATTCTCCTGATCATTGAAAGCCACAAAAAACACTTTGGGCCTCATTATGAGTTTGGCGGACCTCATGCCACCAGACTTGGTGGGGCGGCAGTGGAGGTTTTCCGACCGCCACATTACAACCCTGGTGGTCGTGCTGCCCTGGGACCGCCGACATCGCCAGGGAACCACCGTTTCCTGGCGATGGCGCAGCGTTCTTGAGGCAGTAATATGCTTGGTAGGACCGTTGCGGTCCCGCCAAGCATATTACAACCTTCCTCACTGCCACTGATTTCATGGAGGTCTTTCCTCAATGACAAAAGTGGCGGTGAGGAAAGTAAGGGGGCCCTACAGGGCTCCCTTGTGCCTCACTCCATGTGGATGCACACAGGGGGCAGAACATGTGCCACCCTGTGTGAATGCCTCCCCAGTTCCTGCACGGCATGGACTTACGAGTCCATGCCGTGCAGGAACTGTTTGTGGCGTTCCCATTATGGTGTCTGTTTTTAAAGGCACCACTGTGAGAACACTAAAAAAAGCCCAGTAGACACAAGTTTAACTCGCAATCTGCCAGATGGCCCCACCATGGGTTTGGCTGTGTGGCTGACCAGCCACCGCACCATTAAACTCCTAATTGGGCCCTTTAAGTGCTCTGCACCTTTAGAACCTTTACTTTTAGCAGCCGCATCTTTTCAATGCTTGTAACATTTCTCTATTGGCTTTTTCTGTAACAAGGTAAAACATGAAAAATCCCTTTTCTACGTCTCTTTTTTCCCCTCACTTATTCAGGAGCTGATAACACAAGTTCAGGCCCAGAAAGACCCAGAGCATGCTGTTCTCACCTGGTTTACCAGTAGACTTTCACCAGCTTATCATGTGTGGCCTCACTACAGCTCTTATCAATGCATGTACCGAAATTCTGAGTTTTGCTGCAAACATTAGGCCACCGGAATCCTCCCTAGGCAAATTTTAGGAAGTCAAACCTTCAGAAATTAACCTGGGAAAAAAGCGCAATAAATACATCAACATGCTGAATTTTGGTGCTGTAAGCACCAAAACCCTCAAGTTATGCCTCATTTTTGCAGGCAAACTCAGAATTGGTGTTAATTATTAGACATGATAAATTCTGATCACCTCGGTGTTGAATTTTATAGGTCACAATAGTTATCTTATTCAACACTAGGGCACTGGTAATGAGGATCTTAGACAACTATTCACTTTGCAGAGGTGTAGAAAACTATTCCATCGTTCCACTGCAAGTCTCTGCAGACTGAATCTGGCAGGTGATCTGGGGATGTGTAACCTCCTCAGAGCAAAGAGAATACAAATATTGGATGCTTGCCAGCATTCAAATCACCGGAGAATAATCTGCCTCATCTCTCATTTAGTTCAATATCCAAAAGCTCCCATGCCCATAGTAATGAGGAGGGCCTTTTATTAACTCTGTTTCTCAGGAGCGTCTGGGGCTGTTTTCACTCTAGGGAGCAATGCAATTATTTCAAAATATACCAAGAGCAGAAGCTTAACATTTACTTAGCGATATTATAATATATGTCAGTGCTGCATCAGTTCCTTGAACACACTAGTCTTTGAATATATTCTCTGCCTTTTGAGAGAAAGATCACATCTGATCACAGAAATGCCATCCAAATAAATGCCACGGCTGTAGTCTCTATAACAATAAGAATTGTGGATTATTTCCATTAATACACAATCTTTGATTTCTTTGCTCCAGTGCTGCGCCTTGAAACCTCCAGTGCTGGGGAAAAAAACATTGATCTGCAAAGAAAAAGGTATGTGTTTAATGTACTAATGCATGCAAAGACTGGTATGCACAAATGTGCAATTCTGCACGCCTGCGTATGCAGGTGTTAGCAGTTAGGAGTCAACAGAAGGAGAGGCAGAATTAAGTGAAAGAGTAATACGTCTCAGCGCTGAGCCAAGATGAGAAGCCTCAAGCCAATTACTGAGAGGCTGGTCACAAAAAGCCCATGGTTGATAAAAGCAGACCAATAGACCAATGTATGTATATTGGAAACTATAGAATCAAACGTGATGGGAAATAGTCTAACCACTGGCAATCGCTCAGGGTAGCAATCCAACCCATCTTTTTTCACCCACTGTGCCTTCTAGCCAGAGCGCCTGCTACTGACGCTGCTCCTCAAAGGAACAGATCATTCCAGACAGCCAGATGAGGCCCTCTCTGGATGGGAACACAAGTAACCCCATAATGGTTTCTGGCTTACTAGGCCTCTTCAGTGAGGTGTGGCTTGGATCCTTTGGCACAGCGAGCAAGGGGTCCACATCTAGGCATAACCTGGCCACTTAGGGAGTTATATCAAACACAAAAATGCTGATGGGAGGAATGCTGATCCTGCTCCTCATGGGAACAGACCTTCCCCAATTGCCAGGAGAGGCACCCTCCAGAACAGAATACAAGCAACCCCAGACCTGTTTCGGTCTTGTTAGGCCTCTTGAATGAGGTAAAACTTGTATCCTGTGGCACAGCCACAGGCCTACATCTGGGATTACCTTTGGCCACCTAGGGTGTTACATCAAACACACAAAAGGTAATGGGAGGGAAGTTTGCAAATAGGCTAACCATATGCATTCTCTAGGGCTAGCATTCCAATACGTTGTTTTTCCTCACTGTGCCCTCTAGGCTGAGGTTCGCCTTATGCAAATCATAACTGACCCTAATCCTCATGGGAACAGATCATGCCAAACTGCCATGTGAGACCCCTCCACAAGGGGGCACAAGAAACTCCCGACTTATTTCGCCTTGTTTGGTCTCTTCAGGGTTGTTAGACAGAACTGAATTGTCTATTAGACAGTGTACTGTTAAACCTAATAAAACCGATCATCACTCATATCGACACTCTACTGCATGAGTGTCCAAATTATGCCACATGATACCACAACCTCCAGGGTTTTTTTTTTTTATCTGCGAACGTTAACTTCGGAATTGCGTCTGATATGCAGTGTGGTTTACCTAATTTACAGTTTGGATTAACTTTCTACTGGTCATTTATAGGTTTTGAGAGTTTGTGAGATTTAGTATTTTTCCTCTGTGGTTCAATAAGGAACCTTTAGAACTGTTCGGTACATTTTGTTCCTGATTACTGTGAATTGATTTATATAAACTTCAGCTCATGTCTTAGATGTCATGCGGAAGACAGGGCCCAAGGCAGGACAGACCAAGGCATGCAAGGACTGGTGATAAGCAGACAAATTTGACATTCTAGCAGCATTACTGGCAGACCATCCTTGGCCCGATGCACAAGAATTACTGTCCGTGGGTTTCAAGGATGGCTTTGAATCTCTTACACAGGCCCACTGGTAGTGAGAAGGGCAAAAAATGTGAAGTCCGCCATGGACCTACCTTTAGTGGTGGACGAAAAATTAGTGAAAGAATGTCAGTTAGTGCGAGTAGCGGGCCCTTTTGAATCCCCTCCACTCGAGAACTTTATTTTGCCACTAGGTGCTGTCAGGAACAGGGCAAAATCTGTCTCATCCACCATCTGTTTTACCCCAAGAGCGCATCGGTGAATGATTGCATGGCAGACGGCACATGCTCTGTGACATATGCCTCCTTCGAAGATGAGGTGGCACTGGTTCGCCAGGCAGGACTACTCATACAGCTGGCAAAAGTGGACATAGAATATGCATTCAGGCTATTACCAGCCCACCCCAGCAGTTTCCACCTGGTCGGCATGTGATGGCAAGACCATTTTATTTCGACAAGTGCATGTCAATGGGCTGTTGTGTTTCCTGCTCATACATTGAAGCGTTCAGCTCCTTCCTGGAGTGGGCACTCAAGTCGATGACCCCCCGGGAAGTGCCATGCACTACCTGGATGACTTCTTGCTAGTTGGGAAGGAGGGCACACACAAGTGCCAAGAGACCCTCTCGGCCTTTCAGGAACTCTGCAATGAGTTAGGGGTGCCACTGGTGCCTGAAAAACCCAAGGTCCCACCCATGCCCTCATATTCCTGGGTATAGATCTGGACACATAGAAGGGAAAGTGTCTTTTGCCGCGGGACAAAATAGTGGCCCTCTGCATAGAGATGCAAAACATGCTGTCTAGGTAAAAGGTGAAGCTGGGAAACATCCGAAGCCTATTACGCAGGCTCAACTTTGCTGCCAGTGTAATCCCAGCAGGAAGGCCTTTTTCATGCAGATTGGCTAAGTCTTCGGCCAAGGCAGTTAGGAAGCACCTCTTGGTTCGGCTGAATCAGGGGATCAAAAAAGATCTGGCCATGTGGGCCACATTCCTGAGAGAGTTCGCTGAGGCCCTGATCTGGCGAGCCCCACGGGCAACCAAACAGCAGCTTAGGCTCTTCATGGATGCATCAGGGCACGAAGGATTTGGAACCATACTAGGAATGCAATGGTGTGTAGCAAAGTGGCCCAACGCTTAGCACAAGAGGGGCATCATGAAGAATATAGCAGTCTTAGAGCTCTTCCCCATAACATTGGCACTCCAGCTGTGGCCCAGGGAACTAAAGGACAGGGAGATAGTGTTTTGGACTGACAACATGCCATAGGGCATGCAGTTAACGCCCAGCCAGCAAAATGCCTCATCCTGCTGGGCTTGATCAGAGAGCTGGTCAAGGCAAGGCTTGCCTGTACGGCAATGTCGACTTCCTCGTGTGCCACGTCCAAGGTTTAAAGAACAGTGCAGCTGATGCACTTTCTCCTTTCCAGTGGGAGAGGTTCTGTCTGGCATGCCCAGAGGCAGATCAGGATATGTTGCCCTTTCAAGACGATTGGTGGAGACTGGTGCACTGGACCCCAGACTAATGGCCCTAGGTGAGCAAGCACTGGCACACAGCAAAAGAGAGCAGTACAGAAAATGCTTCTCCAACTTCATGTCTGTAACATCTAGCCAGGCTAGTGATGAAGCATGACTTTTGCGAAATAATCTTGCTTGATCATATCTGCTCATAACTGTGTTATTAACAAAACAATGACTAATGGTGTGAAAATGATTAACATTATGTACATGGGGATATTCAAAAGTACAACGTGAAAATGTGCAAGAAAGGTACGACATGTTTAGTGAAATAGAAACTGCAACGTTTAACATGCTGAAAGCATGGAAATATATGAAGTGGTTTTATATAAACTAAAATGTTATGAGAGAGAGACTTGAATGAATATGCATTCAAAAACTTGCACGTAGAAATTTGAAATAGTTATAATACAAACGCTTACAGAAAATGTTTCGTGAAATGTTTATCCTTTCTTCGTAACAAGAGAAAAATAATTATTATTAATAGCTTGATTATTGAAAATTTAGATTATACTTATGGGTTTAATTAGAACAAATGAACCTTGAAAAATTGATTTTCATATGTATTTTCTTCTGTTTCCCTTAACTGAAGTGTGTTTTATTCTTAAGAAAACCAATGGTTTTCCTGGTTTCTCTATGAAGGCCTTAAACCCTGCTAGAGTTAATTTTTCTCTTCCTAACATAGGCCACAGAAGAATGTACCTTGTCCTTCATTATTTGCTAAAAATGCTGATTTATTTGTTAAGTTGTGCACAAAGCATATCACTAGGATTTCCTTCCTACAGTTCGAGTATTTCTTTCTATGACTAATTGTGTCAACTATGTAGCAAGCTGATGTGGAAGCGAGCGCGAGGACATGAAGAAATCACAATTCCTTTTCCTGCTTCCGAAGAGCGATGATGACATTCATTTTTAACAATGAAATAATTTGGATGATTTGTTCAGCATTACAAATTGAACACAAATTGCATTGTGATTATCGACCTGAGGCATCTGGAGGGATGAGCAAGTCAATGGCACAATAGAATCGAGACTGGCCAAGGTCTGTGCATCCACAACACTTAAATGACCTGATGCATTACCATTGGTGTTGATGAGTTTAAGAAGTATCCCAGACAAAAGAACTGGACAGTCCCCACACGAGATTGTGATGGGAAGGGCTATGAGACAGCCAACAGTCCTGGCAAATCAGCTTGTGAACATAACTGATGATTTAGTACTCGATTATTACAAAGGATTGGCTGATGTATTGCATTCTGTGTCTCACCAGGTTGGAGAAGTCGCAACTACAGTTCAACATGAACAAGCACATGAATTGAGCCCTGGTGAATGTGTGCTCATCAAGAAGCATGTGAGGAAGTCTTGTTTGGAACCTCGTTGGAGTGGGCCATATCAAGTGATTCTTGTGACAACAACATTAGTTAAATGTGGTGGTCTGCATATTGGATCCATGCTAGCCACACTCGTGGAGTCCCATGTCCACTTGAAAGCAAAGAGTCAGTTGAAGGTGAACACAGAGAAAGAAGAGAACCTGAAAAGACTGAGAATCAAGTAAAGTGGGCACAAGCTACTGGGTCTCGCAACACTGTCATTGCTGATGCTGAAAGAGAGTTGATCCCTGAAAGAGACAGAGAAAAAGAAAAAAGGGACTCAGCTAAACGAAGCCTTGAATAGAATGAAGTAGACAGTGTTCCTGGAAAACGAACAAGAAAAAGTGATAAGTGGCCTAGAAGAGTTAAGAAAGTGAAATATACTTTAAATGAGAAGATTCTAGCGACTATAATTGAAATGTCTAGCCAATCTGAACAAAGCAATACTGAGGAAGACGAAAATATAGTACGCAGAACGAAAAGATCAAAAATCCCAAATAAAAAATACATGGCACCTGAATGGACATACTTGGCTGCTGCAACAAACATTTGGGAAAAATAATTCATTGAGTTTTGTTCCGAAGACAACTCATCATATGAGCCACCCTAAATGAACTGTGCATAAGAAAAAAGATGAAGAAAAAGAGAGAGGAGATTTGAAAATAAGGCCGTGACCTGAAGCTCAGAAAGTGTGTGGTACACAGATCTTGCTAAAACAAATTATACTTATACTTTTTTTTGATTTTTGAAAATATTGTTTTTGTTGTGTGTTAGAAGGTGGTTCTGACCATCTGAGCCGCCCGGATTTTTCGCTTTTTGAACACCTAATTGCAGACCTTTTACTGTGGGAGCCTCATAAGTTGGTTCTCACCCACAGTGAACTCATGATGAAAGAGACTGCATGTGGATTTTACCGGTGTCCCCCTGGTGAGAGTAAGCCGCTGCACTGCAGCCGGAGTAAGGGGTACCGGGCTAGTTACATGCAGACACATGTGTACATGCGTGTGCACACGTGTAGGGGCTGCACGGGGGAGATGCCTGGCATGCGCAGCCCAGGAGTAGGTACAGATTAAATGGTGTGGCAGGAATTATGCAGAGCTGGGTGGTAACATGGAATAGGCTTTATACTATGGGAAGAAACATGTAAGGGAAAGTCAGTGTGCTTTACTGTTTTCACTGAAGGAACACTCCATTATTCTCCTATGAAGATGGGGATCACATGGGGTAGTTTCACTTCCCTAGGGCCTACAAATTCCAGACACGCACCAAAGTACACTGTAACTTATGTGAGAAGAAGTATTCTGCTGAGTCCAAAGCCATATCTGTACTGGTTATGGGTCATCCAGAAATGTCATATTCCTCTGACTCAGCTCATAACCAGAGCCTGGCTGGGTGTGACCCTGCCAGACTGGATTAATGACCTTCATCCCCAAGCTGTAGCAATCCAAGGGCGAAGGTCTCCTCTCTAAGAGGGAGAGAAGGTGGGTGGAGCTGCAGGTTATCCATCAGCAGCTGTCACCTGGTGCCAGGCACCAAGCTGCTCTGGAGAGAAGGCAGCAAGGGAGGAAGGGGGCTTTTCAGAGACCATGTGGCATGAGACCCCTGGACGATGCCATTTTGAACTATCCTAGAGGCCTGGGCAGGAAGGAGGGAGCAGGGGCAGAGAGGTGATGTGTCTTTGCCGGATAGGGCAGCAGAGCCTCCCTGCCAGCCTCCTCCAAATTCTTTTAAAAGGTCTTGCACAGGAAGAGGAGCTCTCTCTGGGGTGTGGTCTGCTGAGGAAAACTGGTGCTGGAGCCTGGCGCCATGGGCAATTGGAAGGAAGAACCTCCTGACTGTCCCAGGACCCTGGATTGCGCCAAAAGGGGAGACCAGGACCAGTGAGCAGAAGCCTGGGTCTCTGCGCAAGAAGAGGCCTAGGAGGAGAGCCAGGTGAAAGGCTGGCGCAGGGAGCCAGTGAAGACAGCTCCCTGCTGAGTTCACCCTCCTTGAAACCAGGAGGGTGAAGGAAAGGGCTCCCAGTGGCTGGGGCGCGCCACCAGGAGCAAGAAGAGGCCTAAATGGGGCAAATCGGCTGCCTGGGGGCCGAGATACGCCCCCCAGAAGGTAGGCGAACTTTGACCTCTGCGAGGACCAACGACGAAGCGCGTGGGGCTCCGCCGCCGGTCCTAGATGTGCCCCTGGGGTGGGTCAGGTCACGGGGGCTGCCCCACAAGAAGAGAAAGTCAGGGAGCGCTGACGTGCTCCCCATGAAAGAATTCCCAAGGGGGGTGCCAGGAGCCCACCCTGGCCCCCCGAAGACACAGGAGGGAGAGGAGCGCTGTCGCGCTCACCTCGAAGAGGGTCCTGGGGCCCGGGACCCCAACTCCGGGCCTGAAGCCGGGATGCGCCGTTGCGCTCCCTGTGAAGACCTCCCAGGGGGGCCCGGGATCCCTACTCCGGGCCCCGGTGTGCCCCGCGAAGGTGGGGGAGTGCCGCCGCACTCCCCATGGCAGGAGGAAGGCAGGGGGAGTGCCGTCGCACTCCCCCGAGGTCCGGCCGGACCGGCGGGAGTCTCTGTGTCCGCCCGCAGGAGCAGGCAGACCAGAACAGAGGTGCCGGCTCCCGCGGCAGCACGTGAGGGTGCTGGCCAGTCGGGGACCCAGCGGGAGCTGCTGGGGTGGGGTCCCCGAGCGGCTCTCCAACGAGGCTGAGATGCGGGGTGCCCGGGTGGGACCGGACACCCGAAAAGAGGAGAAGGGCGGTCGGGGGTGGGCTCCCCGAGCCGCGCAGAGCTCACCTGCAGACACAGGGTCAGGGTGGGATTGGACCCCCAACGATGGGCAAATGCGGCGCAGGGCCGCCATCACGGACAGCGCGGCTCTCCCCAAAGCAGCGGGAGAGACGCTCATAAAAAATGCACGAGATGGCGGAAGAGCGCCCCATACTGCTTTGCAGAGCCTGGACAGGCCTGCATGGAAATGCCTGTTTTCTGCATGTGGTGAACCCAAGAGGAAGGGGTCACCGCCAAATGCGTGCAAAGGCGCAGGGGGAGCTGCAGGAGCTACGCAGTCTCCCCCAGCACGAAGAGGAGAAGTCCCTCCCTAAGTATCTGGGGGACTTGAAAGAAACAGCCCTTCAAGGGCCCAGCCAGGCGTCAACAGCATCCTGTGGCTGGAACTTTTGTTCTTCAGCTGGGGGTGTGTTTGGGGACTGCACCAAGGTATGAAGGGCTGAGCTGGGGATGTCTGGAGAAGGGCATCCCCTGGAGATGGAGAGGTGCAATTGCACGAGAAGTGCATTTATCTAATGTTATTTCTTTTGAGGGACTGAAAGTCACATGTGTAATGTGAAGTCATAAGCAAAGTGGGGTTATGTTGCTGGACATTTCTGCTAGGGTGTCTGGCTGTATATGCTTAATCCTGTGATTATAACTGTGATGCCTTTTAGGGGCTTTATTTGCAATGCATTATAACTGTTAACAGCTGTGATAAGTACTGTCATTTTAAGTGATGCTTAAACATGTATTCTTGCTGCTGCGTTAGGTGAAGAACAACCCAGACTGTTAGCCCCTAAGATGTAGAGGTTTATACTGTATGGTCAGTATGAGATGCTCAGTCAGGGTTATGTGTCACCATGGCAGGTGTGCCCATTTTAAATGCTTGTTGAGATAAAGGGGGTGGGTCGCCACTGGGATGGTACCAGTGGGCAAGGTCCGCACTCCAGGTTATGGTCAACCTACTGCATTGGGTGCAAGATGATGTGCATGCATGGGAGTGGTGGTACTAGGCCCCACCCCCACTGCAGGTGGGGTGGGAATGTTATGCAATATCACAAAGTAATTCCAACAGCTTATGTATATTTGTAAATTGTTGCATAGTATTGAGTAGTGTGTGTGTTTAATAAATGTACTCTTCCTTTTATGAAGCAAAGTACAGACTGGACAATCAATTATTGAGTGTTATTTCTGCGTACTGGTAAATGGCGATTACTAGCCCACACCACCTCCCTTGAGTAAGCCTTAGACTACTCTGCAACGCTATCCTCTGAGAGTCAAGCGCTACAAAGGGGTGTTTGGTTCCCAGTGATGGACAAATGTTGTCATGTTATTTGTGCTGCCCTCACAGATACTGCCTCGTTTTCCAACATTGTGATTTTTGAAATTTTTGATTTTGAAATCTAAAATGGATAAAACTGAGACTGGTAATCAAATCCAAGGTTTATTTTGGGGAAGATGTTTTAACGCTTGGTTTATATGTGTTCTTATAATATTGTTTGTCTGGTTAATACTAATTTTAGTAGTGCCTTATTTTATGTATCCTACTAGTGTTAATTCTACTGATAATTATGTAAATATATTAACTGATGAGAAGAACGTTCTTAAAGAAGATTCAGAGACTAACATTAAAAAACGAACAGGGAATGGCTTACATCAAGATATTTCTATTAATGACTTTTTGTTAAATGTTTTTACAAAACTTATCTATGTGTACGTGGATACTATGGATGCAAGAGATTGTTATGTGTGCATGCAATTACCCTCGTCTGTGTCAGAAGGGTTGACTTATCATCACCTTCCATTAACACATGGGATTTTGTGTAGTGTACTAACAAGTTTATTCTATGGCAAAGAGCAATTCCAATATTTTTATTCGAATTATGATTTAGTGTTTTCAGAAGTTCCTGTTAAGAAGAATATGAATATAGTGAACAGTGCAAGGAATGCAGAATATATGGGAGAATTTTTCCATACTACTAAATCAATAGATACTGTATACGCGCATCGAAATAATTTGACTTGTAGTTTAAGTAGTGTAGAAATAAAGTTTATAAACATTGTAGAAGATAGGTGACAAGAGTTTTTTTAAAAAGCTGCAGAACCAAAGACTAACCTACCTCCATGGGCTCATAGGGAGTGTGATTACAAGAAAGGAGAGACATATGCTACAATGACTCTAAACTGGCATCACAAAGGGAAGCTTTGCTTACTAAGACAAAAGACTGAATATAACAATTATTTCATTGGTTCTAGCATTTGTGAACATACCTTCCTAATTACAGGGGCTTGGGGTCTAAGAGGTGGTATTGATCCAGTTTATCCTGGAGTTTATTATGTGTGTGGTAAAAATGCTTATTATAGATTGACACAACATTGGTATGGGTGTTGTTACATGGGCATAGTATTTCCCAAAAATTATCACATGAGTGAAAAACATGGAACTAATGAAAAGAAACTAACACGGAGTAAAAGAGGAATTAGTGCTGCAGAAATAGTGGGAGATATTTTTGGTGCATTAATACCTTCAGTGGGAGTAGTCTTGAAATCACATAAGATTTATCAACAGACACTGCCTGTGGGTTCTTGATGATTGACACTGAAATGATTGCGATGAGATCTATGGTTTTGCAGAATAGACTTGCTCTTGATGTATTATTGGCAAAAGAGGGTGGAGACTGTAGTATGCTGAAAATTCAACAATGTTGCACTTATATCCCTGCCAAAAGCAAAGACATGGAGGGATATATTAGTAACATTACACCTTTGCGTAATGATTTAACAGAATTAAAAGTTGACAGTGCATGGGAGAAACTTGGTAAGGGTTTTTCCTCAGTAGGTAATTGGTTTTTAACCCTGAGTAACAGTTTGTTAGGAAGAATACTAACACCAATAATTGTTATTGCTGCTGGCATACTAATAGTAATACTGATATATAAATGCTGTAAATGCAAACAAAAAGACACAAAGAGAAGAGTAAGGAAAAGGAAAAGAGATGACATAGAGATGCAAGATAAAAAGGGTGCTTACTATGAAGTACTGAGAGATATAGAGGGTGTTAAACTGAAACAAATGAGAACGGGTGCATTCTGAAACAAATCAAATCGTAATCAGATTATTGTAGATTGTGTGATGGCTAGAGTCGCCATCAGAGGGGGAATTGATGAAGCATGATTTTTGCTAAATAATCTTGTTTGATCAAATCTGCTCATAACGGGATATTCGAAAGTACAATGTGAAAATGTGCAAAAAAGGCACAACATGTTTAGTAAAATAGAAACTGCAAGGTTTAACATGCTAAAAGCATGGAAATATAAGAAGTGTTTATACATGAACTAAATTGTTATGAGAGAGAGACTTGAATAAATATGCATTTATAAACTTGCACGTAGAAATATGAAATAGTAATAATAGAAACGCTTACAGAAAATGTTTCGTGAAATGTTTATCCTTTCTTCATAACAAGAGAAAAACAATTATTGTTAATAGCTTGATTATTGACAATTTAGATTATACTTATGGGTTTAAGTAGAACAAATGAACCTTGAATGATTGATTTTCATATGTATTTTCTTTTGTTTCCCTTAACTGAAGTGAGGTCTATTCTTTAGAAAACCAACGGTTTTCCTGGTTTCTCTATGAAGGTCTTAAACCCTGCTAGAGTAAATTTTTCTCTTCCTAACGTAGGCCACAGAAGAATGTACTTTGTCCTTCATTATTTTCTAAAAATGCTTATTTATTTGTTAGTTGTGCACAAAGCATATCACTAGGATTTCCTTCCTACGGTTCGAGCATTTCTTTCTATGAATAATTGTGTCAACTATGTTGCAAGCTGATGTGGAAGCGACCACGAGGACATGAAGAAATCACAATTTCTTTTCCTGCTTCCGAACAGCGATGATGACATTAATTTTTAACAAAGAACTTTACCAGAGAAATCCGGATGAACTCACTGAGACGATGATCACCTCATAAATTTGACCAATAAAATCATGTGAAACTGTGAAATTGCAACTTTAAGGGGGTTGAACTTTTTAACATTTGGGGTATGATTATTACCATGAGAAAATAACTTGGCAGTAGCTATTTCTATGAGAAGAGAGCCTTTGCTGCTGTAGTCTCTATGCTACTCTGGCTGGCTATTATCCTTGCAATTCCTAAGCAAGACTATCCTGATTATCTTGCCCTTCATCGGCTGGTGAGGTTGCTCAAGCTATACCTTTTCAGCCAAAGGGTTAGCTATTTCTGACTTTTGCAATCTGTGCATTAGTATTCTCTGATCTAGGTTCGTATGAAATTCTGAATTGCATACTGATATTGCAATGATTTATTCTTTTGCTCTCATCTCTCTCTCTCTCTCCTCTCATACTCGTTATTGAATTTTTGATGTATTTGTCATGAGCTGTGTTTCCTGTAATAACAGAATAATGAAGAATTGATATTTCCTATGTACTTGTCTATTGACCATTCATATTTTGAATTATTTAGATAAAAGTAACTTGATAAGTATTCAGAGTTTTGTCATTATTAATAAATATTTGGACATAAGTATATTGTGATTGCTGATGCTGGACAGGTTTTTCCTTCATTATAGGCCCTCATGAGGGAAATAGCATCCGGCTCTTATTATCAAGTCCTTATTAGCTCTACCAAAGATCTATTGGAGGACCTGATATATGTAAGTGGTTATCGGCTTTATATGGGACCAAACCTCTTGGCTATAGAAAAGTTTATGAACGTAATAGATTAGAGATAAAGTGAATGATTATAAAATTCACGCTGTTACTGCTGTATCACTAGCAGAAGTCCAGTTCAGATGGAAGCCAGGGTACAACAATTTGTGCTATGGGCAAAGGACAATAGGAAATCCCATGCCTGGGTATGCTGGCATGTGGCAGCGATAGCCTACTTCACCAAGCTAGCAAAGCAGGCTGACCCAACTAGCAGTTTCATACTAAGGGCCGCTCTGAAGGGGAGGGCACGGGAAGAGCCCAAGGCAGTGGACAGCAGGCTTTCAATAGAATTTGGAACTCTAAAAAAGATACTTGATGAGCTGGGTGGCACGTGCACCATCAGATACGAAGAAACACTGTTCAGAGCAGCATTCACACTTGCATTCTTTGCTGTCTTCAGATGTAGCGAGCTAGTAGCACACTCCAAAGGAGACACAACGAGGACTGCCCTGGCAGCACAGGATGTTGAAGTAAGGGGCAAACAACTGCACATCATGGGGAGGAGCTCCAAAACAAACCAGTCAGGGAGGGTGCAACTATCTCCCAAAATGGCCTAGAGGAGAGCATGTACTGCTCAGTAGCGATAGTGCGGCATTACACCCAAGTACGCCCAGGCACAGCAAGAGCAGGTCTCTTACTCATACACTTAGATGGCACACCACTCACCATGTTTCAGTTCCACAGAGTCCTGACCAAAGCCCTGCAAAAGGTGGGTTACATCGAAGAAGCCTTCTCTGCACACTCTTTTAGGATAGGGGCAGTTACAACCGCATTCAAGGAAGACTTACCCAGCGACAGAATAAAATCCATTGGCTGCTGGGCGTCTGACAAGTACAAGCTTTTCGTACAACCATAGGCAGAGGTTGAGGTCCTAGGTGTACATGCCAAGCACCGTGAAGAATGAACAGAACAGTGTTAAGATGGTGCAAGTGGCTGTATGCAAAAGAAAGGCAATGTCCAAGGTGCCAATATGTTGAATTATACATAGTGGGGGAAACCAAGGTGCCATTGTATCCCCCTGCGAAAGCTGCAACCCACCAATGGCAAGGGTTTGACCGTGAATAGACAATTCAACAAAGGCAGTGATGCAATAAATGTGCATGAGAATGCGAAAGACCGTAACTTTAAGCAGCAATGTAGATGTTTTAGTGTGTGCAGTGAGAAATAAATGTTTGAATATAAAGGGTGTTTAAAGATGGACGGGAGCATGCCACCACATGGGAAATGCTCATTGAGGGGTGATCAGGGGCAATGGTGCAGTGAACAAGGGCACATCACAAAGCAAGAGTGGGAAGAGGGGTCCTATTACCTCGAGCTCTCCGATCTAAGTATTCCTTTTCATTCCACGCAGGTACAAGAGTCTGAGTTATCGGCCACTCTTCGTGGCTAGGGCAGCAAGATGGGTGAACATGAATGAGTGGAGTGGACACCCGAGTACGCATGTGACATGGATCGGCAACCCCCGCAATGCCGTGGGCGAAGCTGGAACCCAAACTAAGACATACCATGAGGGCAGGCGAGAAGGGGCCAGACATACTGGTGATACATTTAGGGGGCAATGACCTTACCACACTTGGCAGGGTCCAACTGCTACACGACATGAGAGCAACACATATTAGACAGGCAGCGGGCTTGGTTCCCTGCGACATAATCTGGTCTGAGATAATTCCCAGGGCTGAGTGGTGGCGAGCCCATTCACACTCAGCAGTGGAAGCCTCTAGGAGAAGGGTGAATGCCACAATGCAGAAATTCACTAGGAACTCTGGATTTGGCTTTGTGAGGCACGGCCCGCTATGAATAAATGAATGAATGAAACAGCATTTATTAAGCGCGTAGCTACACAGGGGCATCCCAGCGCTGAAGGCCGCAAACCGAGAAAAACATCATAGCAACACTTAAGGGAAGAGCCAAGTTTTTAGCAATTTCCAAAAGGCCAGATGGTTGGGTTCCCTCCGTAGGCAGTGAGGGAGGGTATTCCACAGCCTAGCAGCATTATAGGAGAATAAACGACCGCCACTTCTGGCTTTCTTAATCCTGGGGACAACGGCCAGATGCAGATCGTCTGAGCGCAGCCGTCTATTTGCCAGGTAAGGCTGGACAATGGAATGGTTGATCGCTGGTCCATTCCCTGCTAACATCTTGTGGACGATGCACATAGCCTTAAAGTTAACTCTCTCACGAACAGGGAGCCAGTGGAGGGAGTTCAAGGCGGGTTTTGGAGAATGCCGGTTCGAGGTCCCCATAAGAATCCTCGCTGCGCAGTTTTGCACTGTTTGGAGTTTTACGAAGGTCGAACCCGGGGCTCTAAGGTAAAGAGCGTTCCCGTAGTCCAAGCGGGAAAGAATGAGTGTCTGTACCTTAAGCTTTCTTGCCTGGAAGGGGAGAAGTGGAAGCACTTTGCGGAGCATCCTTAGAATGCCATAGTAGGAGGCTGCAACTTTCCGTGCCTGAACCATAAAGCTGAGGTCTTTATCAAACCAGATGCCCAGAATCTTCATCTGGGTCTGGGCTGGCCACATTACATCCGCTTTAAAGAGAGAAGGATTGCCAAGGAGCATCAGCTCGGTCTTGTCACCATTCAGTTTTAAATACAAATGATTCATCCACTTGGTTACCTCTTCTAGACAGGGACAAAGGACGATAGAGGCATTATCAGAGTGGTTCAGTGCTACGACCAGTTGGGTGTCATCAGCGTAGGTCACTATGTGTACCCCAAAAGGGAGCACCATCTCCGCAAGTGGGGTCATATAAACATTAAAAAGGGAGGGACTCAGGGACGATCCCTGAGGGACTCCGCAGTGGAGAGGCATAGATTTTGAAGTGACATCACCGTCGAAGACCTGGAAGAATCTCTCTTCCAGGAATCATTGCAGCCATGTTAAAGCTACTCCGGTCACCCCCAAACTTCTAAGTCGATGGACCAAAATTTGGTGGTTGACCGTGTCGAAGGCTGCACTGAGGTCCAAGAGGATAACAGCTGTGGAACCTCCGGCGTCAAGAATCTTTTTAGACTCTTCGACAACTGCTAACAAAGCAGTTTCTGTTCCTTGACGTGGGCGAAAGCCGGTTTGATAGGGGTGGAGGAGGTTGTGGGATTCCAGAAATGTCGAAAGCGCTGAGTTGACATGTTTCTCCTCTATTTTACTGATCCCTGGGAGAAGCGAGATGGGACGATAATTACCCAGGAGATCCGGGTCAAGACTTGGTTTTTTTAAAAGAGACTTCACCATTGCTCTCTTCCACGGAGGTTGGACCACTCCAGTGGAGATAGAGGCTATAACTAAGTCCAGGATGATCGGGGAGACCGTTTCGGACACTTGCTTCAGAATATTAGGTGGAGCTGGGTCTTTAGGCGACCCGTTCTTCACGAGTGCCGAGATGGTCTGGAATGACTCACAGTCCATCAGGGGAAATGCCTCCAAGGAGTGTTCCCTGCTATGCGGACCAAAATCCTCTGAGTGGGAATTGTTGTGACTATCTACAGAGGAAAATGACGAGTAGATTGTTTGAATATTATTGTAAAAATAATCTGCAAGCTCATTGCAGCGTCGGCCAGTGGCATCAGGTATATCTGGGGGTGAGGGGGCTTTAAGTAATATTTCGCTATGCAAAATGTTTTGCGGGGAGAATTGGCTGACAAAGAAATTTTTTCCTCATAATATGAGAACTGGGCCAATTTAATTTCAACCTTATATGTTCTTATGGCCTCCCTGTATTCCGAATTCTTGTTTAGAGAGAAATCCTTTCTCCAAGCTCTTTCGAGTTTCTTGCAGATCTGTTTTAATTCCCGGAGCTTGGGGGAGTACCATGCCATTCTAATGGACCCTACTTTCATCTGGGTCATTTTCTTCGGGAGGACCTGATCTAAAGTACTCTCAATCCGGTTGCTAAATCTTTCATTGGCAACAATTGGATCGATATCAGGGGTCGGCTTGGTATTTTCTAGCTCCAATACCCACTTTTCTGAAGTAAGTTTAGACCAGGGACATGACATAGTTCTTATTGGCCTGGTTGAAGAGGTAACACAAGTGGGGGTCCAGGAGAAAGGTATCAAAAAATGATCGGACCAGGGTATTGGGATGGGTACCTTTCCAGTTAATTCCTCCAGATTGGAGAATATGGGATCTAGGAGGTGTCCCTTCGAATGGGTCGCATTGGTGACCTTCTGTTTGAACTGGTATGCAGCAAGATCCTTAGTAATCTCCGCCGCGGCCATATGTGAGGGATCATCGAAATGCAGATTAAAATCACCCGGTAATGTAAAATTAGCAGGGGTACTGGCGAGATTAGCAGCCATCTCAGTCAGTGATTTACAAAACTGGCCCATTGACCGGGGGGGACGATAAATTAAGATTCCTGACATGGAGAGCGTGGGGGTAAATCCTATTGTGAATAGAAGGTTCTAACAATCTGGTAAAGGACCACCAGAAGTGCGGCAGCTGAGGTGACTTTTACCTTCAGTCCGATCTATCCTCTGAATTAGGTAACCGGGGGGAGGGTTTGGAGGATACCGGGATCCGATCCTGAATTAAGCTAAGGGTCTGTCAGAAACAAGACTTCTGGGCATTCTTCCCTTAGCAGAATGAAGATCTCCACCGCATGCTTGGGCAGCGATCTACAATTCAACAGAAACATTTTATAAGGCTTTGGAAGGGGGCCGAATGGTTTGGGGGAGCGGCGATAGCCTAAATGGACAGTGCGCGCAGCCGGGATCCAAAGTGCCAGGAACGATGGAGTGAGCGCAATTTACCACAGTGGCTACATTTAACTGTCTAAGCTGCTCAGCATTATAATGATAGTCATTTGAAGGAAAAGAGGCAGGGGTTGTGGCCCCTGGCCCCGTCCGGACGCGGACGGGCGCAGACGGGCGCAGACAGGCTTGCCTTAGGCGCGCCTTCGGCGTGCCAGCAGTGCGCCTGCTGCGCGCGGTAGTATCATCCGGGTCTTAAGTAGCCCTGAACAAAGGGTCCAGCCACTAGAGCACTGACCCAAAATGGCTGCCAAAAGGGCAAGTGCTAAGAATAAAGTTAAAAAGAATGAAATAGCCCCCCTGAGCTTTAACACAGCTCACCAACAAGAGAAACAGTAAATTTGAAAAAGATTCTCACTGTAAATTTTAAAAAGATTCCCACAATTCAAAATTAGTTTTCCAGTAAGCACTTCATGGCTAGTGTTTGCTCGTAATCACCTCCGTTTAACCGCTATGCACAAGGACGCCTGACTACCTTGCACAAGATGGGGTGCACCTATCAGACCTGGGCAATGAGGTGTTTGTAAGGAACATTTGGTGGGCCCTGAAAGCATCTGGTTGTGGTGAGTGAACCCTAGAGCTACAGAGGTGGGGGACTCAGGGTCACGGTAGGCCACCCTGAGCCATGGCGGGTACTCTGGGCACTTGCGTCTAGGTGAACAGGCACGGTGTGCCTTTTGATGAATGTGTGACTACAAAGCACTCCGTCCCTCTCTCCAACCAGGAAGGAAGGTGGTATCCCTGAAAGTCTACGGTTATTCTCATTGTGCACTTCAGGTAGGACTCACCTGAGCACACTAGTGTTTTCTTAATAAATGTTCTTCTTTTCACCTCACTAAGAATCCAGGCATATAGGCTTACAGGAGGTAATTAGGGATCCCTGGCCCTGAGGAATGCCCCAGACACATCTGGGCTTCTATTGTAGGCAGAAAAATGTTGGCCTAGCTTTCGTTGCAGTGTGAGCCATTGTCCTCAAACTACCTCTGCATCAGTTTTTTTATCTTACCTATTGTTCTCACCAATAAAGGTAATTAACTGGGCTACTTTAAGGTATTTCTAATCCCCTGATCTGGATCCCTCTGTTATCCAGTAGTTTTTATTTAAGAACTTATTCCTGTGCCGAGTCCAACAGGAGGTTGAGTCCGCCCTGGTGGTACTGTCATACCAGGGTGGGGAGGATTGCCGATGATGAAGCATGACTCCACTTTGTGTGTGAGGCTTCCTCTTCCATAAGGGTGACCTTCCCTCCCTTTAGCACTCACACAGGAATTCTGTGATTGCCCCAGTGGAACCTCTGTATGCTTGTTTCAGGGTAGGAATACTGTATTGTGTATTCTACCTATAGCTGTAGGAGTTCTAGGCTTCTGTCTTGATGCTTTACAGTTTTCTTACCCTTTGTCAATTGTTTTTTTCCATTCTCAGTTTTCTTACATGATCAGATATTCCATTTGCTGCTTTTGGAATTCATGATGGGTCATCTGATGGTGACCGCATTTCACATATGACCGAGCATACCCAATCTTGACAAGTGCTATCGTACTGTATGGTGCTAATCTCTTGTACGTATGTGAATGGGCCAGCCAGTGACTTTTACTAGTATCCTGTCAAACAGAGCACCATATGCAGGGCCACTGGAATAATGTGTTTTTGCGGCTGCTGCATTTTCTGCATAATTATGTATTTGCCGCTTTTGTCACATAATCCATCATTGGTTGCACAATCTTCAGAGTTTAACAAAAAATATTGCTTCTATCTCAAAAAGATCAGAAGTTACTAAAATGAAGCAACATGAATCACCATGTAGTGAAAAGCCCTTCTCAAAGGTTGACTGCTCCCCTTTCAGTTGCTTATTCCTGTGTTTGGGCATTAACTGGTACTAATGAGGTGAAGCTTCTGCCCAGACAGTGTTAAGATGTTTAAAAAAAATAATAATAATGAGGTAATACATCACAAAATATGCCATATAATTTGCTTTTTATTGCTGCATAATTTGGTCCTCTCCACCATATATTTTGGTCCACTCTGCCACAGAAACCCAGTGACCCTGACCGTGGGCAAAAACGACATCTAAAATACAACCACAGACCCACAGACCCACCAAGATAGATACTCCAGACCCGCCGCACACCATCGACCATGACCCCTTGCCAGCCTGGGCCAGCGTGAACATCGATGACACCATCAAGACCATGGGCACAATACACTCCGGCTCCCCGTCAGACCCTTTCCCGCACCACATCTTCAACAAAGCCAGCAGCTCCATCGCACCCCACCTGTGCAACATTATCAATCTCTCCTTCGAGACCGCGACCTTCCCAGAGAGCTGGAAACACGCAGAGATCAACGCCCTACTCAAAAAACCCAAGGCGGACCCAAGAGACCTCAAGAACTTCCGGCCCATCTCCCTGCTTCCGTTCCCAGCCAAGGTCATCGAGAAGATCGTCAACAAACAGCTAATCCGATACCTAGAAGAAAACAGCATCCTGGACCCATCCCAATCGGGGTTCCGCAGCAACCACAGCACTGAGACTGCCCTCATCGCCGCCACCGACGACATCAGGACCCTGCTGGACAACGGTGAGACCGCAGCCCTCATCCTGCTGGACCTCTCCGCCGCCTTCGACACTGTCTGCCACCGCACTCTACGCGCACGCCTCCACGACGCAGGGATCCGAGACAAGGCCCTGGAATGGACCACCTCCTTCCTCGACGGCAGAACCCAGAGAGTCCGCCTCCCACCTTTCCGATCCGAAGCCTCCGAGATCATCTGCGGTGTACCCCAGGGATCTTCCCTCAGCCCAACACTGTTCAACATCTACATGGCCCCGCTCGCATGCATCGCCAGACAGCACGACCTCAACATTATCTCCTACGCCGACGACACTCAACTGATCCTCTCCCTCACCAAGGACCCCCTCGCCGCCAAAGCCAATCTCCATGAAGGAATGAAGGCCGTCGCCGATTGGATGAAGATCAGCCGACTAAAGCTGAACACGGACAAGACGGAGGTCCTCATCCTCGGCTCCAACCCCTCAGCCTGGGACGACTCCTGGTGGCCAATGACGCTGGGAGCAGCCCCGACACCCACCGACCACGCACGCAACCTGGGAGTCATCCTCGACTCAACGCTCTCCATGGCCAAGCAAGTCAACGCAGTCTCCTCCTCCTGCTTCAACACCCTCCGCATGCTTCGCAAGATCTACAGGTGGATCCCGACAGACACAAGAAGAACAGTCACCCAGGCCCTCATCAGTAGCAGACTTGACTATGGGAACGCCCTCTACGCGGGAGCCCCGGCCAAGCTCATCAAGCGACTGCAACGCATACAAAACGCCTCCGCACGCCTGATCCTCGACGTACCACGCCACAGCCACATCACCCCCCACCTGAGGAACCTGCACTGGCTCCCCGTCGACAGGAGGATCACCTTCAAACTCCTCATCCACGCACACAAGGCACTCCACAAAACTGGCCCAGCCTACCTCAACAGACGACTCTTCTTCTACGTCCCCAACCGCCAGCTCCGCTCCGCCGACCTCTCCCTCGCCACCGTCCCTCGCATTCGAAGAACAACCACCGGCGGCAGATCCTTCTCACACCTCGCCGCCAAGACCTGGAACACCCTTCCACTAAGCCTACGACAGACCCAAGACCTGCTGACCTTCAGGAGGCTACTCAAGACCTGGCTGTTCGACCAGTAGCAGCACCCCCCCCCTTCCCTCTCCCCAGCGCCTTGAGACCCTCGCGGGTAAGTAGTGCGCTCTACAAACTCTGTGATTGATTGATTGAGACAACCCAAGTGAAAAATAAAAGCAAGATAAACTAATCTGTGGGAGATGCATCATTCTGGGAGGAAAGCTTACTTGGTTAATATGATTACTTCAGATATCTGTGTGTATAGCTGCTTGGGGACTAGTCACTTGTGTGGTTATAGACCTGTGAGGTTTCAGCCTGGGAAAGAAAGCACATCGAATGTGTAGGTCAGTTTAAAAAATGAATCACAAACACAGTATAATAGACTGCACACAGTACAAAATAGACTGCTAGAAAATGTGCAAAAAGTCTCAGGGAAACTTTACAAACATTTTTCAACAGGTTTGCATCACAAAACGTGATGCAACCCGGAGAAAAGTGTTGTGTTGGGATGTACTTTACACCACAAATTCTGATTTGCAATGGAAAGTTGTCTAAAGTAAAGCAAAGTAGAGCTACACCTACTTTGCGGCAAATGGGCATTCCATGGGTTGTACATGGGATTTCCCATGCAGCCAACCACATTTTTGATGCAATGCCCTATCTCCTAAAAAAAAAAGGTAGACAGGCCTTTATGCCAAAAATGTATGCCTCCTCAAAGCAGGCATTAAGTTTGAGAAAATCTTTATTTTCTCTAAACTTTTCAAACTTTGAATATGTACTGCACTTTACAGCATGCATACAGTATTAAACGTGTTAATGCCAGAGTATAGTTTTTTGTACTAGAAGGTCACCCTTCCACCAAAAAAACATTGCATGACATGATACACATCCTTGTACTCTAGTGCAAGGGTGCGTGCATTGGAGCAAGGCAGACAAAAGTGCACCAGCAAAAAGAGAGACAAAGTAGGCACTATGGGGCATATTATCAAGAACGGCGTTAAAATTATCGCCGCTTTAGCGGCAGAAAACTGCCGCTAAAGCGGCGATAATGGGCTTGATAATATGCCCTTGAGAATTCCAATAGAAGCCCATGTTGACACCAGAACATGGGCTTCTATTGGAATTCTCAAGGGCATATTATCAAGCCCATTATTGCCGCTTTAGCGGCAGTTTTCTGCCGTTAAAGCGGCGATAATTTTAACGCCGTTTCTTGATAATATGCCCCTATATCTTAGTAGAATTGGTGCTGTTCTCCTTTCTCCTAATGACGCAGGGAAGCAACTTTAGTTGCTGTGCTGCGTTGCATCAAAAGGTATAAATGTGTCCCTTAGTGTTTAAATGGTACACTGCTTTCAATGTTTTTCTTTTTTAAGTAATACACATTGACTGTACTTTGTGCAAACTTTTCAAAACTGGTAACAACCTTAGAGTACCTCTCAATAAAGAATAGCTCATTTACACCAGGACACTTCATAGGAATGTAAGAAGTGAACCGTTTTCTGGCTCTAAAGAAGCCTGTCGGCTTTTTGAATACCTAAACATCACCCAAGCCTGTGCCACATTCCTCATTTTTTTTTCAAGCATCTCACGTAAAAGGGTACTTTGTGTCTCAGACAACAAGCCTTTTGCATTTCTATGCACCTGTTACACACACATTGCCTCTTGATTTTGAGAACATGTTACACTTGCACACACACACACACTGCATCTTGGTTTCATGGTTTTATGAGCAACTCACATACTAGGCTTCTTGTATATGTTTCTCTCATGTCAGGTTTTTCACATTTGTGAAGCATTTCTTTCCAACACACATCTGTGGCATCTCATTTTTGTGAGCATTTCACACATGAGGCTTATTTCATAAGTGTCTCATAAGGATTCTCATGTTTGTCTCCCATTCGGTTTGTGAGCATTCTACATTTATGTCATTCACCTTCACTAATTCTTTCCCCAGATTAGACAGTAAAAGTTTACCATTTTTTTATTGTGTGTTATACTGTAACTTGCTGCACTGAGTGCATAATCGACCTTCCAGCCACAGGAAAACAATCAATACACTTCTACTGTCTGCGGTAGCATGCTCACCCCCCATTTTGTGCAATACTAGAGCAAATGGGAGCAGACGAATATGTTGAAAATATAATTTCTCATGGGCACACAGTTTGTAAACGGGAATGCTGGCAATAATAATCTTTTTTCCTGGTTCCACAGTGCCCACAGCACTGTGGCTATGGTAGAGGTGGTACTTCTGAATAAAATGCTCAGGGATTGCTGTGGTGGAAAATGCCACTGTTGGGAGCTGTGCCAAGATTTTAATTTAATGCAGTGTTTATTACAACATACTTGCAGGAATCAACCATCTTTTGTATGCTGTACCCCTGGATTTGTGCCTTGACTGTTTTTGCTGGCTGTAGAACTCTATGCACTTTACCGCTCCAAACCAGTGGTAAAGTGCCTGAATCCCCTTTTAAACATGGTTGAGTTGGCATTCTCCTAATTGGCATATTTAACTTATCTATAGGTCCCTAATATATGGTACAAGTTGTACCCAGAGCCTGTAAGTTAAATGTCACGAATGGACTGCAGCACCTACTGATCCATCCACCACAGTGACAGTGTAAAACATGGCTTCAGGCCTTCCATGGTACCCTTACTGTAGCAGTGTAAAAACTGAATTTCGCCCTGTCAAAATAAATCCTTTTGACAGGTCAAAACCACCCTTTTCAATATTGATTAGTCACCCTTATGTAAAATTTGTTGTCCAGAAGGAGGGGCACATGGTATTAAAAAGTAGGACATGTAGACATGTAATGTTTACAAGTCTTTACAGTGACAAGCACCCAAAAGCGATTTTTCACTGTGGCAGATCTAGCTGGCCAATGTAGAAAATCAGAATACAAATTAAAATCCTAATACTGTATCTCAGGAATAGGACTATCTAGAAAAATAATTAGACAACTGTTTTAATAATTATTAAAACCTAATTGTAAAGTCAGATTTTTAACAAATCTTAAGGAAAAGTAACTTTTAAAAGGTTACCTTTTGCCTGCCTAAAGTGCCTGCAGGCTAATTTGCATTTGCTCCCCAGCGTTCCTCGGCCAGTGATTAGCATTTGAATAGTTGTGAAATTCCTCCCAGGAGCTACACAATAGTTCAGCTGTGACTGACATGGTGAAACTCAATGAGCAGAGATGACTTCCCATAGATTATGCAGGGTAATTACTGTGGTCATCATTTTTGATATTACATTGTCAAATACTGCTTGAGTGTAAAATCCTGCTTTACCGGTCTGCTGGGTTTTACATGTACCACTTAAGGCGCACTTCATAGGGCAAAACCAGGATGCAGAGACAATTCTTGTGTATCCACTGTTTGGTAACTGGACGTCCCTGTCTTTGTCTTACCAGAATTCTGTCTCTGGGTTTTAGGTATAACACTTGGAGAGCACTCCAAAGGGTGAAAACAGGATGTGTAGATAATTCTTGTGTATCCACTGTCTGGTTGTTGCATCCCCCTGCTTTTGTCCTATCAGACTTCTGTCTCTGGGTTTATTGGGGTACAGTGACTGCCTAAAACTGGATTTTAGATGAGGGAGGACACTAGGATTACCATAAGATCCTCCCCACTCAGCCCTAGTGCTCAATATTAGTGTGATCGAACACTTATGCCATCTTGAAAATGCCCAAATTGGGTAGATTGTGTCCCAGGAACTTTTACCTGATTGTTTAGAGCGTGCCTAGGAGTCATTCCCACCCACTAGCTTGTGCTAGGCTTAATCGTGGCACCTCCAGTCACCCTCTTTAGTGCACTTGTGGATCTGAGGAAGAACAGAAGAGGACTGGAACTGCTATTTGTGACCTGAGAGGAGCTCTGAAGGACTGGGCATGTGCCCTCTTGTACCCAGGACAAAGAAGTAGATTTAAAGGGTCATAAGACTAACCTACCGTACAAGCTACAGGGATACAACAAACTACAAGAGACCTTTCATGCACCTGCCCAGCTGCCCAGTGGGAACTGGTCCTGGACTGGATTCTGGTGTTTTCCAGTTCCTGACAACCTGTTCCTAACTGCCGCCTCTGAGGCCATGTTATCCTTAAGAAATCTACTCCTGTGGTGGATTGGGACTTAAGGGAATAAAGTCAGAAGGTAAAATCTTTGACATGGACAGACCTGGATGATGTATCAGACCCACGCTCCATCATGGTCAGCTTCAAATTGCATATAGGTCCCAAATTTCCTGGAGCCGTTGACTATTATTAGCGCCTTGAACATTTTAGAGCTATTTCTACATAAATTGTTTCAGAATATTCTATTTGCATTTTGAGGTTTAGGAATGCCACTAAGAACATTTTATTTATTCTTCCTATTTTTTACCCTCCAACCCTTGTTTGCTTGGTGCATTAAGTTGCAAGGTTCATGTTTTTTCACATATGTTCTAATTACTCTGGAGAATGTAAAAAACAAGAAAGCATACTGTGATTATATGCCCTCCTTTATCATTATTACACTTTTTCAATTTAGAACTATGCGATTGTATACGTTTATCGGAGCCTACGTATCGCAGACCACAGGCACTTTTGTACAGGTTCAATGGAGAGTCCCCAAGGCTGTTCCTGTCCCCCTCAGAAATTTAGTGTCTCCTACGGCCCTGGATTCACCTTGCAGCAACAGCTGATTTGGGAGGGACAATGGATAGGCTGCACACAGTCAAACACCTTGTGCAGCTTCTTTAAGCAGAATGGGGATTGGGTTTAAGGCATTGTCGAAAGCAAGGTCCAGTTCTTAGACTTTGCTATGTGGGACCGAAGCCTGTGCACAGCACGTTTGGCAGATGGGGACTGGGCATAGGCTTTGACCAAAGGCCCTGGGGAGTTTGTCTGGTTGGGCTGAGGCTTCAGCAAAAGGTCTGGCTGAAAGCTAGGCCCAGCTTTCAGATCTTGCTGTATATGAATAAATATTTTGCACAGCTTGTTTGGTGGGATGGAGACTGTGCACATCTTGTTAGGTGTGAATAGGCGACCTGTGCAAAGCTGGTTTGGCAATGACGGCGCTGGGTGCATGCCCTGGCAGAAGGCTTTGCCTTGAGTTCAATCCCTGTTGTGTACATCAAAAATCCTCATCCAGTGGGTTATCTTCAACTGGCGGCCTGTGCACATACTCTCCATCACACATTATCCTTGTTCATAGCCTGGTCTTACCAATGTCATCATTACTGCCATCCGTTACGTCATTTGAGATGTCATCAGTTATTTCTAGGACTGAGGCGTCCCCCACCCTCGCCTATACATATATACCTGCATATGTGTATTAAACAACACGTTAACTTTCTATGTCATATTAACAGGCAGGATATGTATGCCATGTTATCAAATATGCAAATGTGGTACAGAAGTTTACATTTATTCAAATTAACATAGTTCTAATGAGAAAAGATTCAAATGGGAACTGTAATGCTATCTGTCTGGCGACGAGCACAAAAAAATATTCTTTCGAACTTCCATCATCTGTCACCCACCACGCGCTCGTTCTCATGCTGTTAAAAGAAATGTAAATATTTTTCACTGCATGTGCAATAGCAGAATCAGCATGAATCCAGCATCCTCTCTTACGGGGAGTGCGAGCTCAGTGGGGCATGCTATGAATATGCCATTCTAAAGCTAAAAGATATGTGCGCGTGCCATGCAATGCGTGTCCAGATGCACACTAAGTAAGGGCTTTCTTTGCGTGCAAGTTATTAATTAATAATACTACTCAAAAAATGCATATCTTTGCAAACATTTTTGACAAGAGTTTGGTCATGACTAATTTTATGACATTCTTTTTTAAGTTGCACGTGAGTTCACTACTATTGTTGATAGCTAAACTCATCAAATCTTTTACTAGATTACAACAAGTTCTTCAGCTTCACGATAGTATGCATGTGCTAGTTTTTGTTGGAAAGCACATACACCTTGATACCAAATATTTGCAAAACGAAGGCCGGATCAGAAAATGAATTTATGAGATTGGAGTTCAGTTCATTTGTGTCATCTTTCTCTTACCTAATGCCTGTTTGGAAGATAAACACCCTGCAAAACCGTGGCAACTAGTTTTATGCTGGCGATGGAGAAAACCTATACATTTTAAATTCACGTTTCCAGATACCCTAATGAAGGAGGCTATAACTGGCTTTGGCTGTATCGTTTGAACTGAGAATTATACAACAGGGAGGTTTAAATACCATGAGCCCTTCCTTCTGGGCAACAAAGTTTAGATAAGGGAAAGGTCAATAATAGCAGCGTGCTTATCAGTGGGAAATATCCAATATTTTGAAAGTTTCTGTGAAATGTAGTACTGGTGTACATATTAAAGTCAGGCAGAGTCCTAAAATGATGCAAGCACTCTGATATGTATACTAGCCACCATGCCATAAAGATATAATAAAGGTATTTGGATCTACGTGTTAGGTCCATTTGATTTCTATTTCAAGACAGTCACCCATAATGGATTCAATTGACACTTATGTCTCAAGTCCATTTTATGGGCGCACTGACAAAGTCAATAAAATTCCGACCGCAATATTTTTAAATAGAACCTTTCCCTTTTAGTGGAATTCACAATACCTGTACTATTGAGAAAACTAGCATGAGCTAGGATAACTTGAATTATGGGGATTCCATCTAAGCACAGCACTCGAAACTAGGGAAGCCACTTTGGACTCCCACCACTCGTGCCTCGCTAGCCATGATCTGTGCCAGGCGGACAGGATCTGCACCCCACCCTACACATGGTAGCCTTCATGGCCCATTAAGCGGCGTTTGACTTGGGCCATTGTCATTCCCAGAGTTATCTGAACAGTTAAGTAAAAAAACACAAAAGCGAGAATGAGACGGACCAAACACAGAGATGATCCTCTTCTATATTCATCAATTTGAACCCCTGCTTATAAGTTTGGTTTACCTTATCAATATTCACACAGATGCTTTGCATTTATGTCTGTATGTTAGCTGCTCTTATCATTTTTTGATACAGGAGAAAATAAAGTTCCTATCATTGACCAGTAAAAAGAAACTACCGGCGAGTGTGACATCTGAGTTTTTACGAAAGACTCACAACACTTAACTTGGAAATGGCATTATCCACACGGGCTAAGCCATGAGTGCTGTTACCACACAAGCGGTAACCACTCATATGCCTTAACCACGCAGGCATTTGAGCGGCAGGGCGCAGAACGGACCACAATTGACTCTCCAGATGTGTAAAAAAGGCCGCTTTATTGAAGACAGGTGCACCTTACAAAAACATAACCTTGGCCTTTGCCTCACAAAACTATAACTAGCTATACATGCTTCATCTACGTATCCTCCTCCCCACACCCCTAAGGTTTCCCCCAAACACAATTGCAATTTATTTAACAGACCCCAACTTGATCAATAACTTTCATCCCTTTAAAACCTTGTAACCTCTTCTCAACCTGTCTAAAGATCTATCGACTCGATCAATAATTGTTAACCCTTTAAACCCTGTAACCTCTTCTCTACCTGTCTAAAGATCTATCTACTAAGTATATCCTATCCTAACCTCATTACCTGCTTGTCCCCAACCATAAAATGAAACAGTAAAACTGGAAGAAATAGCTACCCGACGCCACGCACCTGCTTCAAGCGACAACCAAAATACATATCGTTTGCCCCTTGCTGCACCTGTACCCAATGAAAAGGCCGGAAAAATTACAACCCCAGAAACCAGGCCCCCTCTTAGCCCCCCCCTTTAAAGGGTGGGTGGGGGTGACAGGAAAAAACCCTTTCCCTACGCTGAACAAAAAACGGCCGCCGTGTCACCTTCCAAAATGGTGACACGGCTCACGAAATGGCCGGTTTTAAACCCTGCCCGGGAGCCCAAAAGGAACCCAACAATAGCCCAATTGGGCCCGGACCGCACCACCCGGCCCAAAAACCCTGGGGGTGCGAGCCTCCCTAATGGTCAGCTGCCCCCCCAAATCCCCATTGGGCCGCAGGGCGCAGAACGGACCACAATTGTCTCTCCAGATGTGTGAAAAAAGTTGCTTTATTGAAGACAGGTGCACCTTACAAAAACATACCCTTGGCCTTTGCCTCACAAAACTATAACTAGCTATACATGCTTCATCTACTTATCCTCCCCCCCACCCCTAAGGTTTCCCTCAAACACAATTGCAATTTATTTAACAGACTCCAACTTGATCAATAACTTTCACCCCTTTTAAACCTTGTAACCTCTTCTCAACCTGTCTAAAGATCTATCTACTCGATCAATAACTGTTAACCCTTTAAACCCTGTAACCTCTTCTCTACCTGTCTAAAGATCTATCTACTAAGTATATCCTATCCTAACCTCATTACCTGCTATCCAGATTGATAGCGCCTCTGACTCTGGCCCTGCTACTGCACCTGGAAAGACACATGCAAAAGAAAAAGCATCACATATCCACAGACCTCCCAACCCCTTCTCTCCCCGCTTTGACATAGCGTTTATAGCAGTCTGACGACCAACGTCCCAACTGTTTCAGCCTCTCTGGGACCCAACCCATCCACGCCGCGTCAGAAGTCACCCCTATCCTGAAAGAATGGGTTCCAAACGCCCCTGGCACCTCCCCCAGAAGTTTTAACGAACGCCTCATGACCCATAGCAGCTGCGCCGACGTCATCTCCCGCCCCGAGGTTCTGTGAAAAACGTCCCCCACCTCCCTCCTTGTTCCTCCCCACAAGGCGCACCCCCATTGCACTGGACATATCAGGGGATCCTCACTGGCCCAAAGCACCACCGACTTCCCCACCCCCCTTTGATCTGTCTTCGAGTGCCTGAGGAAGATGGAGACTGCCTCGCTCCCTTTTCGCATCCCTGTACTTCCCTCCATTGCAGTCCTGAAGCTCCTTTCCTTCCCAACAACTCCGAAACTCGGAATGCTCCGAAATATAACCAAGACATTATCGTAGCAAATAAGACCGCCTCCTGCTGGCCGCTGCATATACTTGGTAACATCTCTATCATTCTGCCCAACATCACCTTAGTCACCGGTAACCTGACCCGCTGTCCCCTACCTGATTCCCTGGCACAACCCTCTAGCATCCGCTTCCCCAGCTTGCCTGCTGTTGGGGCATATCCCCACATTAATTTGCCCATGAACGCTATCCCTGCCAGCTTCGCCGCAATGGTAACCTTCGACAAACCCTTCTCAATCAGGTCCAAAATGGACTGAATGACGTCCTCCTCCCTGGCCCATGTCCCAGACCTCCTCTTCGCACCTCCCTGCAGAAATGCTTGCCCCGCGTGTCCGTAAGCCCGTCTCGTAGAAACCGCTAATGACCCTACCACCAGCTGCAGGATCCTTTTTCTCCTACGGACCACATTCCGTCAGGCACCGGCGTCTTGTGAGATTCCGCCTCCGTGGCCAGCCCATGGAACCTCTCCGACTGCAAACGAGACAAAGCATCTGCAATGTCATTGTCTACACCAGGGACGTGCTTTGCCCTGAACTGTATATCGTACTTCAAGCAACTTAGCATGAATACTCTCATTAACTTTAAGACCTGCTCATCCCTTGCAGACTGCCTGTTGACAACCTGCACCACTGCCATGTTGTCTACCCTAAAAGTGACCCTTTTGTGTGCTAGCCTCTGCCCCCACAGCGTGACCGCTACCACCAGGGGAAACAATTCTAAAAAGGCAATGCTCCTGCCCCTGCTCTTCCAATGATGCGGCCACTCTTCCGCACACCATTTGCCCTGTCAGTATAGACGGAAACCGCATGCTCCGGCAGCGTCCGAGAATATCTGAGCATCCCATTCCCACTCCTCTGGTGCAGACATGGGTATCCCATTGAAATCCTCCAGGAACCTGTACCACATTCTTCCTTTGTCCCTGCCGACAGGTGCATGTGGTGGTGTGGGAGCGTGAGGCCTGCCAGTGACCTGCTCAGTCTCCTGCAAAATGTCCGTCCTGCCCTCACCACCCTGCATGCGAAGTTCAAATGCCCCGGTAACACTTGTACCATCCTCACTGTCACTTTCTTTTTGGCCAGGATGTCATCAATCAACAACCTCATGTGCAGTTTTTTATCCTCCGGCAACCTGGCCCCCATAGCCACGGAGTCTAGTTCAATCCCCAGAAATGACAACACTGTGCTTGGACCTTGTGTCTTCTCCGGCGCCAAAGGGACACCCAGGGTCCCCATGAGCTTCTGGAACCTGTCCAGCTGCTGCTGGCAGTCCGTCGAACCAGGCCGCCCCACCAGGAAAAAGTCATCAAGGTAGTGTGTCACCGTCTCTTTTCTCGTTTTCCAAGAGAAAACCCATTGCAAGAATGAACTGAACTTTTCAAACAGCGAACATGATATCAAACACCCCATGGGTAAAGCCTTATCCACAAAGAAGTTCCCGTCCACTTGGATACCCAGCAACTGAAAATCCTCTGGGTGTACTGGCAAAAGCCGGAAGGTGGCCTTGATATCGCATTTTGCCATCTTGGCGTCTTTTCCTACCCTTTCAACCAGGGCCCTGGCTACGTCCACTGAGGAGTACGACACTGACGTCAAGTGTTCAGGAATGAAATCGTTTACCGACCCCCCTTGCGGCCATGACAAATGCTGAATTAATCGATACTGGCCTCTCTCCTTTTTTGGCACCACCCCCACAGGAGAAATAATCAAGTCCTTTATCGGGCTAACTGCAAATGGCCCCTCCATGCGCCCTTCCTGTACCTCTCTTTGCAATTTCTCCCAAACGACTGATTTGTGAGCCGCCACTGACTTCAGATTCTCTGCCCATCTTGCCAACCTCGGGCCCTCGTATCCCAATTTAAAACCTTCCCTGAAACCCGCACCCAGTATTTGTGCTTCCTGTTCCCGTGGGTAATGTGCTAGCCAGGCCTCTAAGCATTTCAGCTTAATGGGTGTATGAGCCTTTTTCCCATGTAACCCTGTGCCCCTCGACTTCCCCTGCCTCCCATCCCCTGCTGTCCGCTATTGGCATTCTGGTGTTGAAGACCCTGCCCCCCTGACTGGCCCTGCCCTGCATACCCTGCCCCGAAACACTGGCCCAATGGGTGCCTTCCTGCGCATTTCGAGCATTCTTGCCGAAATCTGCAATATTCCCGGGCACAGGTGCCTTTGTTATAGTCCCAACAGGCCCCCGGTCCCCCCCTGCCGACTTCGGGGTGTATCCCACCCCCCCTGGGTGGGATGACTTTGAAAGGGGCGATAGACTAACGGCAACCCGCTGGCCATGTATGTTGTCTTCCCAAATTTAACTGCCCCCATCGTCTGTTGATACAAATCCGTGTCGATCTCCCCCCAGTTTGTCTCGGGGTCCCATGCTAGTCTGGCTCGGAACTCCTCATCGTAATGTGATCATGCGTAACCCCCGTACATCAATTGCGCCCTCCTAACTACGTCCATGTATTTAAACAAAGTCACAGACCTGTCCGGATATTTCTCGCAGTACACAGTTGCGAAAATTAAAAAGGCTGCCGTTCAGTTCTCTGTGGTCATGGGCACCCTGGCCGTCGGAATAACTCTAGCTCCTCCTCTTTCGGTCCCTCCTTGGATCGCAATTCCCTATGTAGAAGCTTCAACATGTCTACTGTTACAAGGTGGTTCTGACACTCTGAGCCGCTCGGATCTTTCGCTTTTTGAGCACCTATTTGTTGAGCTTTTACTGTGGGAGAGCCTCATAAATTGGGACTCACCCACAGTGAACTCATGTTGAAAGAGCCTCCATGTGGATTTTACTGATGTCCCCCTAGCTTGACTAGGCCGCTGCGCAGCAGCTGGAGTAAGGGGCACCGGGCTGGTTACATGCAGACACATGTGTACATGCGGGTGCACACGTGTACGGGCTGCGCAGGGGAGATTCCTGGCGTGCGCAGCCCAGGAGTAGCTACAAAGTGAATGGTGTGGCAGGACTTATGCAGAATTGGGTGGTGACATGGAATAGGCTTTATACAGTGGGAAGAAACATGCCAGGGAAAGTCAGTGTGCTTTACAGTGTTTATTCCATTATTCTCTTATGGGGATAGGGCGCACATGTGCTAGTTTTACTTTCCTAGGGCCTACAAATTCCACACACGCACCAAAGTCCACTGTAACCTATGTGAGAAGAAGTATTCTGCAGAGTCCAAAGTCATATTTGTACTGCTTTTGGGTCATCCAGAAATGTTATATTTCTCTGAGTCAGCTGATAACCAGGGCCTGGCTGGGGGCTGACCCCAGCAGCCTGGATTGATGACCTTCCCTTCAAGGAGAGAAGATGGGTGGAGCTACAGGCTAATCCATCAGTAGCTGTCACTGGGTGCCAGGCACCTAGCTGCACAAAGGAGAAGGCAGCTCTGGGGGGAAGGGGCTTTCAGAGACCATGAGGCAGGAGACCCTGGACGACGCCATCTTGAAACAACCCAGAGGCCTGGGCAGGAAGGAGGGAGCAGGGGCAGTGAAGTGATGTGTCGCTGTTTGATAGGACAAACAGAGACTTCCTGCCAGCCCCTCCCCATTCTCTTAAAAAGTGTTTGCACAGGAAGAGAAGCTCTCTCTGGGGTGTAGTCTGCTGAGGCAGAGGGTGCTGGAGCCTGGCGCAATGGGCAGTTGGAAGGAGGAACCCCCTGACTGTCCCAGGATCCTGAACAGCGCCAGGAGAAGAGACCAGGACCAGTGCGCAGAAGCAGGGGCCTCTGCGCAGGGAGAAAAGAGGCCCAGGAGGAGAGCCAGGCGAAAGGCTGGCGCAGGGAGCCAGTGAAGACAGCTCCCTGCTGAATCCACCCTCCGTGTGACCAGGAGGGCAAAGGAGAGGGCTCCCAGTGGCTGGGGTGCGCCACCAGGAGCAAGAGGAGGCCAAAATCACCAAGATCGGACCCCTGGGGGCTGAGATATGCCCCCAGAAGGTAGGCGACCTTTGACCTCTGCCATGACCAGCGATGAAACGCGTGGGGCTCCGCCGCCGGTCCAAGATGGGCCCCCGGGGTGGGTCAGGTCCCGGGGGCTGCCCCCAACAGAAGCTAAGACGGGGAGCGCCGTCGCGCTCCCCGTGAAGATGGTGAAAAAGGGGCCCGGGATCCCAACTCCGGGCCCCGCTGAAGGCGGGGGGTGCCGTCGCGCCCCCGCGAAGATGGAAGTCGGGGAGCGCCGTCGCGCTCCCCATGAAAGTGCCCCCGCGGGGTGCCAGGAGCCCACCCTAGCCCCCGCCAAAAACGATGCCGGGGAGCGCCGTCGCGCTCCCCGTGAAGAAGGGAGAGGGGCCTGGGATCCCAACTCCGGGCCCTGTGCGAGGAAGAGGAGGCGGGGAGCGCCGTCGCGCCCCCGCGAAGAGGTCTTGGGGGCCCGGGACCCCATCTCCGGGCCCCGAAGCAAAGCCGTTCAGTTATCTGTGGTCATGGGCACCCTGGCCGTCGGAATAACTCTAGCTCCTCCTCTTTCGGTCCCTCCTTGGATCGCAATTCCCTATGTAGAAGCTTCAACAGAGCTTTTACTGTGGGAGAGCCTCATAAGTTGGAACTCACCCACAGTGAACTCATGATGAAAGAGACTGCATGTGGATTTTACTGGTGTCCCCCTAGCTTGACTAGGCCGCTGCGCAGCAGCTGGAGTAAGGGGCAGCGGGCTGGTTACATGCAGACACATGTGTACATGCGTGTGCACACGTGTACGGGCTGCGCAGGGGAGATTCATAGATTCCTGGCATGCGCAGCCCAGGAGTAGCTACAAAGTGAATGGTGTGGCAGGACCTATGCAGAATTGGGTGGTGACATGGAATAGGCTTTATACAGTGGGAAGAAACATGCCAGGGAAAGTCAGTGTGCTTTACAGTGTTTATTCCATTATTCTCTTATGGGGATAGGGCGCACATGGGCTAGTTTTGCTTTCCTAGGGCCTACAAATTCCAGACACGCACCAAAGTCCACTGTAACCTATGTGAGAAGAAGTATTCTGCAGAGTCCAAAGTCATATTTGTACTGCTTTTGGGTCATCCAGAAATGTTATATTTCTCTGAGTCAGCACATAACCAGGGCCTGGCTGGGGGCTGACCCCAGCAGCCTGGATTGATGACCTCCACTCCAAGGAGAGAAGATGGGTGGAGCTACAGGATAATCCAGACTGCTAGCCCTTAAGATGTAGAGGTGTATACTTCATGGTCAGTAGGAAATGCTCAGTCAGGGTTGTGTGTCACCAGGACAGGTGTGCCTATTTTAAATGCTTGTTGAGGTAATTGGGTGGGTCGCCACTGGGATGATGCCAGTGCGCAGGGCCCGCGCTCCAGGTTATGTTCAACTAACTGCATTTGGGGGCAAGATGATGTGCATACATGGGAGTGGTGGTACTAGACCCCACCCCCCCTGCGGAGGGGTGGAGATGTCATGCAATGTCACAAAGTAATTCCAACAGCTTATGTATATTTGTAAATTGGTGCATAGTATTGAGTAGTGTGTGTGTTTAATAAATGTACTCTTAATTTTATAAAGCAAAGTACAGACTGGACAATCAATTATTGAGTGTTATTTCTGCGCACCTGTAATGGCGATTACTAGCCCACACTACCTCCCTTGAGTAAGCCTCAGACTGCTCTGCAACGCTACCCTCTGAGAGTCAGGCGCTACAATTGGGTGTTTGGTTCCCAGTGAAGGACAAATGTAGTCATGTTATTTGTGCGGGCCTCACAGATACTGCCTCGTTTTCCAACATCTACATACTCACCCTTCCAGATTTTTTCTTTCGTAGCTAACATGAGGTGCGCCCCCAATGGTTTTGTCACACCCATGTACAGCAGTTTCTGCAATCTGACCTCCTTACTGTATTTTCCCTCCGTCGATTGACCAGTCCCCCCATTGCTCTTGTCCTCCCCTGCGCCCTTTGTTGCTGCTGAGTCCTTGCGCGCCTAGTCGCCTGTCGCCCCCCCTTTAGTTCCCTTTACTACCTCCTTTCCCATCTGCAGACCTTCTGTACCCACCCCTGTGTTTCGAACGTATCGTCCTTTGCATAATTTGATCCCTCTGTCACCTTCGTCACCTACGGCATCTGTCCATGTGGACAACCTCTGCTTTGAGCTACCCGCCCCACCCCGCCCCCCTTTCTTACCTGGCGTCAAGGTCGGCGTCCTCACTGGGCCCAACCGCCTAACCACTTGTGCAGAGGGCTGAGCCATCCGAGGCTGAGCCGGTAACTCCGCCTCCTGTCCCGCATCCTGTAACACACTAGGCACAAAATTACTTGTCACCCCTGTTCCTCGTCGACTATTTCCGCCTCCTCCAAACTATCTTCCTCATAGTCTAGTGGGATGTCCACCCATTCCCCTTTTTCGTGCACCCCTTGTTCCCCCCTGTGCCTTGCCTCTTGTATGAATTTTTCTAGCGATCTCTCTGTAATCGGAGGGGGCTCCCGCTGCCCCTCTGCCTCCCCTTTTCTTTTTGGCCCGAATTCTGTCACTGCCGCCCTAGTTGGCACCTCTGCCCAACTGGGCTGTCGCCCAGACGTGACCCTCTCAGACCTCCACTCATCCTTGCCACCATGGCCCCTCGCCGTGTTCCAGCTGGCCGCCCTGGACCCAGCTTTCACTTCCTCCCGGTATTGAGGAGCCACATGCGACTCACCCGAAGTAGGCGCGTCCCTCGCTCCTGCAAAGCGAATGGAAGGTCCGGCAGGCCGTGGTTAGTGTCCCTATCTGTCCCTGCCTGCCCCTGGTCTGGGCACCACTGCCAATACCCCCCCATGCTAGGAACACCTGTGGGTGCCTGAGAGGACCCCCCTACGCCCCCCAACCCCCGCCTGACCGACCCCTCCCCTGCCCGGACCCGCCGAGTGTTCCCCCCTTTTTGCCAGGCCTGCCTCCACCCTATCCCCCTTTCGCCCGTATGCCTGGGCCGGCGGGGATCTCTCCCCTCTCCCCTGGTCCCCTCCTCCTCCCCCTCGCTCCATTCTAGTAGCGAAGCTAGCCTTCTTCCTGCCAGGCTGGACACCTTTTTTCTTGTCAGACCTCCCCCCAGGCCCACCTCCGCCCCCCCTGGGGTCACTTGCGCCCACCCCCGCCTCCGACCACCTATTCCTCATCCCCCAGGGGGCCCTGTCTAACCACCCTCTAATGTCCAGTGCCGCAACCGCCTCACCCCTAGGCCCCACCCACCCCTCCTCCCCTTCCTCCTCCTCACTAACCACATGGGGCTCCCCAGCCTCCCTCTCCCGGGTGTCCCCCTGCCTACCCAACCTCCTTTTCTTCCCTGGACCCCCAACCCCCTCCCCAGCCTCTGTATCTGGCTCTACCTGTGTCTCCCCGAGGGCCTCCCCCACAAACCTCCCCTGGCCCTCCACATCAGCAGTGCCTCCCATTGGCCCATGCCCCCCAGGCACCCAGGAAAATTTTTGCTTTCTAGTGGCACCGCCGCAGGGCCCTCATTGCGCTTATTTTCGCGCACTACCTCTTCCTTCCCTTCTATGAATGCCAGGGGTGGGCGCCTCGTGGCGCTCCTCCCCCTTTTTTCCCCTCTTCCCGGGGGACTCCTTCGCTCTGTGGCCCCCGCCACGTATCTCCACTGGTTTTTTCCGCGATCCGCTCTGCGGCGGGGAACATGCCAGGATTGCAGTGGCTACGCCCCTCGCCGCGTGACGTGGCGGCCGGGATGATGTTTCCTCATGGCCCCGGACGAGGTCCATGCGGCCGGCCTCCGCCAGGAGCCTCATGGCTTCCTGTACTCGCGCGTCGTCTGCTGCCACTCCAAAGCGAAAGCTGCTGCTGAACATGCCACAGAAACCCTTTCTCTACACTGCACAGAAACGGCACAGGAAAAAACCCTTTCCCTACGCTGAACAAAAAACAGCCACTGTGTCACCTTCCAAAATGGTGACACAGCTCACGAAATGGCCGGTTTTAAACCCTGCCCGGGAGCCCAAAAGGAGCCCAACAATAGCCCAATTGGGCCCGGACCGCACCACCCGGCCCAAAAACCCCGGGGTGCGAGCCTCCCTGATGGTCGGCCGCCCCCCCCAAAGCCCCAATGCGTGGTTAAGGTAGACAGCAGTCAGCGGTCTAGTTGCAGAGACCGGATGGGTGGGGAGAGGAACAGGAAGGATCGGGAGAGAAAGGACCAGGACGCAGCTTGGTAAGTAGGGCTTGGGGGGCGAGGGGGGGGAGTTTTCAGGGGGGTAGTTTTAGGGCTCAGGGAGGGGGAAGGGGAAGTTTTCGGGGCTGGGAGCCATTTTAGGACTCAGTGCGAGGGGCTGGGGTCGGGTTCTTTTTTGAGCTGGGGGCCGTTTTAGGGCCTAGGGCGGGAGGCTGGGGTCAGGGTCGTTTTTTGGGCTGGGGGTTGGATTTTAGGGCGGGGTTGGGGTAGTGTTTAGGGCTGGGGTGGGGGGATTGCAGTGTTGGGGTCTGGCTTTTAGGGCTCGGGGTAGGGGGCTGGGGTGTGATCTTTACCATACATGCCTTTACCAATCAGGCTTTTACAATTCGTTGTAGAGGCATGCGTGGTAAAGGCATGCGTGTAAAGACGCTGTGTTGGTTGAGACCGGGTGGTTTAGGCATGCATTGTTGGAGCATGCGTTGTTCCATCATGCAACCCACTTAACTTAACGTCCTACTGAATGGAAGAAAGGGGACACCAAATGGACAAATTATGAGGTATTTGGGTCTACAAAGTAACCACCAGCCTTCTTATCATCATCCACACAATCAGAGGATTGAGATTCTGAGCAGTGGTATGAATAAAGAGATCTCTAGCCTGTCTCAAGATGAGAAGTCACTGCTATCTCAAGGACTGTATGTAACAAGCATTGGCAATGCCAATAGGTCTCACCTTTGGGACCTATTGAGTTTGCCAATGCTTTTTGGTGAGGCTGTGCAGCATCAGCAAAAAGAAAAAAAAACACAATAACATAGGGCCGATTTAGATCTTGGTGGACGGGTTACTCCTTCACAAAGGTGACGGATATCCCGTCCTCTGAAATATAAATCCCATTATTTCCTATGGAATTTATATTTCGGAGGACGGGATATCCGTCACCGTTGTGATGGAGTAATCCGTCCGCCAAGATCTAAATCTGGCCCATAGTCTCTACTGACGATCAAGTCATTTTCGTAGGTGCTAGCAAGCTTGATAACATGTGTGCACACATGCATCACTGTGCAAGAGGAAAAGACGCGGTTGCCAATTATTCTTAATTTGCCGATCCATGATGGATTGGTAAGCAAAAATAAATTCCAGTTAGGGTGAAACTGCTTTTTATAGGGTTGAGTGACCGTTGGCTATTGTTGCCATGCTCTCTTAAAATGATAAAAGATCATAGGGGTGCAACAGACCAAGGGGTGCAACAGAGGTGCTGGTGGGTGGCGCAGGAGGAGGAAGTAACAGGTAGTGGGCGAGGGGAGACGATCAACTAAAAATGAAAAAAAGGGTGATGGAGGAGGCAGCAGGCAGAGGGAGTGGGGGAGAGAAATAATATCTGAATCACGTCGGGAGCAGTGGATGGGCACTGATTAAGTTGAATTAATTTGCTCGGTCCCAGATCCAAAGCAAGCATTGGAAATGACTTTTCGGCTGCATTGGCCAATTAAGACAGCTGCAAAGAAGAGTGGCCCTGCTGCAGGCAAATGGTAAGCAATGGGTGGGCTCCATGCTCTTTTTGTAAACAATAGTGTCTCACAAGCAAGACGCATGTGCTGGTGCATGCTCTCGCAGAATCGCCCTAAAACAGTAGGGTTTTGTTGTTTATTTATCCTTACTGCAAATGCAGATATAGATATTAGAGTCATAGTAGTGAAACAGTGCTACTGTGGTTACGATTAAGTTATACTGTCTACTAGGAATTCAAATTCATTTCTTTGGCTAAACTCAAATCTTTTTCTATATTTATACGAAATTTTGGATATCATCATGGGGAGTGTATACATGTGGAAACACATGTAAAATTTTGTCAAACTTCTACAAAGATTTCATGGTTTAAAAGGTGATTTTTGAAGTCAGTTTTTGAGCACTGTCTACAATTAAATTCTTCATACGCCACCTTGAAGAACACAACAAAGAAAAGGCTGTTGTACAGTCCTGGGGCAGACAGTCATGGAGGGGGTAAAGGGGTGGCGGTCGTGCGCTGATTAAACATGAACCATAAACACATCAATGGATTAAAACGATATTTTAAAAATATCTGTTCTAGCAGGATGTGATCCGCTGGGAGCCCAGGAAAAGAGCAGAGACATGCAGCTGTATCTACAAATTGCCCCAAAATGGGCTGGGGGGGTGTTTAACTCTGCCTCTCCCATACAGAGAAAGTCGTGTGCAAGAATGTAGCAAGGGGAGGCTGGGCACCGGGTCAGGATAATACATACATCATTAAACAAGCAAGGAGGTAGAAGGAGGGAACATGCAACAACAGAGTAAGTGGAGGACAGGAAACATCTAAGACGCCAACGACAGCAGAAAAAAAAACAGAGCTCGTGCGCATAGGCTCCAGGGGCCCAAGGCTTCACATACTGGAGTTTTTGCAGTGCAGATCACCAGCTGTGGGGCGCAGTGCTAATCAAATAAAAGGCGCACAATGATGAAACATGAAAGCGGACACTGTGCTGATAAAAGAAAGATGTTAAAATTAACAGGTCTGTTTTCAATCGCGCTCAAAATCGAAAGGCAGGAGGAGCTGCTACGTGAAAGGAGAGCCTTCCCATGCTGCTGGAGACACCTCGCAAAATGACAGAGGAAGAAAATGGTACCTTCCTGAAACAGATGGTGAAACAAAACAATAAAATTGCGGACAGATACAAGCCTAAATGCACACAAGTAAAAGGCTATAAGTAATAGGACACTGCTCCGTGGGAGTGAACAACCGACAAAAAGGAGGGAGAAATAGGAAAGATTAACCACTTGGAAGCAAGGATTTTCAAAGGACACTGAAAAAAACAAATGAAGAGCAATGGGCAGGCTGTAAGCCTACAAAGTATATACAACATGTCTTGAAGAGACAGCACAGGCGCTGTCCAGGCTCAACTTAATAAAAATGGCACATGTACAGTGGGTGAAATTCAGAAAATGGAGCTAGTAAGCAATCTGCACCATCTACACTCTGTTTGATGATCATCGCAACCCAATAACTTGGTAGCAGTTATGCATGGCTTCCATTGGAAGCCTCTGTCGCTTACACCAGAGTGTAAATTTGGTAAATCGCTGCTATGAAGTTGCAACAGTTGATAAAACAAGCATGTGCTTTATCTGTTTTGAAAACTAACACATAAATAAATGGCATTGTGATTTACAATGCCAATAGCTCAAACTCTCGCGAATGCGAGACCTATTGCATTGCAAATGCTTGTTGATAAGTATTTTTGTTTCCTGGATGTCCGTGCCTCACTCCAAGCACAGTGTCAGGGTGATGGGAGACATTGGCTCCCAAAGGGCTGGGAATAAAGGTACCAGTGGGTGAAGGGCAAACACTGATCTGGGACTCACTGCATTTGTAACCCACTGCTACAGGCCTGATATTGGAACTAGATACAAAGACAGACGAATTAAAAATAAAATGTATATAAAATATATGGCTGCTTCCCACTGTTTGTGATATGACTCTGGTTGTTGGAGGGGTTGCAGAATGATGATAAAAAAATTGTAGCTCTGCAGCTGTTGGAGACCTTATACCTTCGCTAGCTTCTTTGTAACCTGCAGACTAATCACAGAAAACAGTTCAAAACAAAACACATCCAAGATTGTCTAGATTCCCTAATGTGTTGTCAACTTTTACTGCTGAAGGCTTAAAGAAAGGTGTTTTTTGCTTTTTTTTAACCTCCGTTTTTATCAGATTACCTCACTGACATTATAGCTCTCAGTTGATATTTATTTGGAAGGCACGCAGATTATATTTAAACTACTTTCTTCGTGTCACAATCCAAAATGTTTCCTGCAGTTAGTTCAGTGCATTTCAGAGGTACTGTTTGCCGACCAGCATTCAGTATGAGGTAATCATCATTGCGAACTGACAGACTTGGAGCTAAATGTTCACTGCCCAATTAAAAAAGCATTGACCCAAACTCTCCTCCGGAGCAACAGTGTCCATCCTGAGAAGCACAGTCCCATACTCTCTTGCCAAAAAACAGTGCCCATCCCAAGAAGTTCTGCCCCAATCTGCCCACCCGGAGCACCAACGTCCACCCAGAGAATCACTGTCCCTTACCCTCCCAGTGTTGTCTTCGGAAGCACTGTCCATGCTCCTCTTTTGATCCGACAATGTCACACACCCCGTCCCAGCACTGACCGTCCAAGCTCGGCTCCCAAGATCTACCGTCCACCGTCAGAAGCCCCATCACTCCTCCTCCACCGAGAAATGGTGCCCCGCCCTCTCCCACGGAGAAACAATGATCCATCCTAAAAAGCACTGTCCCACACCCCCTCCCCCATACAGAGAGATACCGATCCATCTAGTGCAGCTATGCCCCCCACACACACACGAAGAAATGCTGTCTATCCCAACACTACCATACCCTCTCACTCATCACTACTCCAGAGACACACTGCCCACCATCAGAAGCATTGACTGTGCCCCATGAGGACGCAAATCAACACTATATTACGTCCCACAACACTACCCTAGTCTCTTCCCCCACCACGTTCCTCTCTCCCACAACACCCAACCTCTATCACCAGCTCATCTGGCGCGCACAGACGACTGTAGTTGTAAGGGTTGCAGCAGGCACTGTCCCCCGACCTCCCAAAATTCTGACAGCCCAATAGCGCCTTGAGCTCGGCAGGGCACTGAAGATCGGGCCAGAGGAAGAGCCTGCAGAGTAGCCACTTGGGGGAAGGCGGGCAAGCCGCCCACCAGCAGTTCAGCCAAGCGAGGGGGCAGCGGGACACAGCCCCCAACCATAGCTCCTTTGGATTCCATGGCCTCCAGGAGCGCCTCGAGGGTCCTTAAGCGCTTGAGAAGCGAATAGGTGACAGCTTTCAGTTCGGGGTCGGGTGGAACAGGGGACCTTGGAGATCCCATGGCGGTAGACTGGGAGGATGCTGGGGTGCGGGGGCTCAAGGGAGAGTTGTCCTGGCAGAGGCAGCAGCTCACCTTCCTGTCCGAGTCCTCCGGGCTCGTTGCTGCGCCTCCGTCCAGTCCCTCGGGGTCACAGATGTTTCTCCATTGTCGGTTTCAGTGGTGTCCCCAGTCCACCCCCCAAGAGTCTCCATGGGGCCTCCAGGATGCCCCCAGGAGATCCCAGCAGTACCTGCATTCTGCCCCACATCGGTCCCAGCAACGACACCGTGCCTGGCCCCGGGGCTCGTGTACCAGCCCCCATGATGCCCCCCGGCCCGATGCTCCCCCTGCTGCAGCACTCAGCTTCTCCAAAGGTGCCGGACCAGATTGGAGCATCTGGACCTGAACATGCGGCGAGGAGCCGGAGTTGCTCCCTGCTCCTTCCTCCCCCGGCTCATGGGTCCGACGATGCCTGGCTCCCTAGTCCCCCTTGGGGGCAGGAACCCGGATATGCATGGGGCTCCGTGCACCACCCCTCAGGGGCAGCACACATTCAGCCAGCCCCTCCAAAAGGCAGTCCATAGAACTGCAAACAACAGATGCCAGTCCGGAGCCCGCAAACATCAAGAAATCATCCAAAACGGTTTTGGAGGGGGTGGGGGGATCCTACATTTGTATCCCTCACATGCACAACACGAAGCACGCAGAAACTCAGTTTAAAGTGAAGTCCATGTGTGGGGTCACAGCACGTCCAAGGAAAGCCACGTAAATCCGGATGTGAACTGCTCGTGAAAGTGGAAAACCATCAGCTCACAGAGTCACAAAGTGCCAACATCCTCTTTGCGGGAACGTCACCAGCCCCTCATTGTCCCGGCTCAATAAAGAAAAAGTGCATGTACCGTGTAACAACCAAGTAAAGGGGCCAGTAGTCATGGAAGGTTACGAATGACGACATGGCCGTACTAAGGAGGGACTAACAAACCTATTAAGGAATCAGACGCCAGCATTTACAAAGGACAAAGACACAAGCCAATGAAAAATATGGGCGGGGCTTCTCCTCCGTACAGTACCCACAGCAGATCGCCAGAGCAGCGCTTGCGTGCTGGCTCGACCTAAAAACTAGTTACTCACTGTTGCTACATCATAAAGGCCTTCCAGACAAGGTGTCAGGGCACTCTGAGAGCCTGTCAACTCAGCACTGCTTGTCTTTGACTGAAAGCAGAACGCACAGCTACAAGAGGGTTAAGGAAGGGAGGGAAGGTGGTGCTGGTTGGTTAAGGATGTTAGGTAAGCTATTTTTCACGTTTGGGACAAAGAGGAGAGGCCATATTTTGCCTGGCTCTCCCGATACTCCTTTAAATCAGCCTAGTAGTTATAAGTAGGCCTGGGTGGAATTTTTAATTCCACCGCTGGAATCAGAGATATTTAGTAATTCCGTGTTACTCTTGTAACACAACACAGAATTAATGATAAATTCTGCTGGGCCACTGGCAGAATTAATCTGGAGTGTTTTTTAAACATAGAAGGACTGCTCTCTCGTCCCTCCCTGTATAGAGATCACTGCAGTGCCTAATGCTTGGCGCCCTTACATACTCTGCAGTAATCACTGCAGAGTATGTAAGGGCACCGAGGGGTATGCACTGCACAGTGATATGCAATACGTTCTAAAGATCAGAAACCACTGCATACCATTCAGTGAGGCGCCCTTACATACTCAGCAGTATATTCAATGCAGAGTATGTAAGGGCACCGAGTGGTGTTTGGCTGCAATATTTTCTTAGAGCAAAATGCATCCTTGCTTCCATTTTTGAATGCGAGGGTGCATTTTGTGCTAAGATAATAGCATCAAATTCTCTCTGCCCCGTTGCAGAATTTCACGGAATCTCACTGAATTTAAATGTAATTCTGTGGAATTCTGCTGAATCAAACCCGGCCAATTCCACCCACTCCCAGTTATAAGCAGGGGTAGCTGATTTTGGGGTTCTGAATGACCTCATAGATAACTCGAGCTTCGCCCTCATTGTCTCTTTGATGTTACTCAGAACCCCTTGGTGAAAAACAACCCCGTAACTCACAGTTACTCATCTATAAATTATATGTAATAAGATATATTACCAGATATCACTGAGACATTTTCCCTAGTAATCAAAACCCAGTGATAACAATGGCTATGATATGGGAGATATTGAAGGTGCAAATAACGGGTGGACTGCATTGACATGAATGGGATGGGGGTGCATTAATACATCAATTTGAGTAAGGTGACAGTGAGCTGTAGAATAGAAAAGGAGTGAGACTGGTAGACTCAGGGCTAAACTATGTCACTTGATTGGACTTTGAGAATGCACAGACAGAACTTGAAGAGCTGGATTATCACACATTAACAGACAGTTTAAGGAGGGTGATAAGGCTGGCTGGATGGCAGAATATCACATTAAGGCGAAGGGTTCCAACCAGATAACTGCCATTATTAATAAAAATGGGTCTGGACAACATACAATCAGGACTCCCTTAATGCTGTGTATTTGCATTCTGTAGAGTTCTATATAATGGAGTTCTATGGGAACTAATCAATCCAATGGAAATTAACTCGAATAGACCTGGATGTTCAATAGAACATTCAGCAACCTTTCTCTCTTTACGATATACAAGCTGACATTGACTTTGTGAATACAAGCTGTTGGGATGGAAAAGTCCTCTGCATGGTAATGGATGTGAACCCTTGCCCTGGGTGCCCAACTGCACTGTTGTGTGGATCCCCAATGCTGATGTTTGATGACATAGGTGAACATGGATCATGTACGTTCACCATGACATAGGACTTTCTCGTGGATTGAAGGCTTGTTGGACCGGAAGGGGTGCTAAAAATGTTACCCTCATAGTTGTGGAAGGTTACTGCCTCCACCTGGAGATAAGCAGCACGAGTGTGGTAATGGCAGCATACTGTGTAGTGATCAGTAGGAGTGAACAGGTCCTTTTAAACCTCTGTCACTGGAGTGAGGCCTACAGGCTAACTCATGTTTAAAGTTCCACTGCTGAGTGCTTAACTCACCTTAGGTCTACATCAGTTAGATGTAAAGTGCTGTGCATTTCAGGAGTGTTGACTCTGCACTGGAAGAATGTGGGCCTGGGAAAAGTACAGTACAGGGATGGATCAGTGCTATGCAGTGCGTGCATGGTGAGTGCATGTACTGGGTGTATGTGTACCTGCAAGGAGTACAGTAAACAAAGAGTGTAATGTTGTGCAGCTTGCACATGGTGAATGTGTGTGCTGGCTGTATGTGTGCCTGAAAATGGCACAAGACAGAAAGGCTACAGTATTGAGCAGGGCGCGCAGAGTGAATGTGTGTGCTGAGTGTTTGTGTGACTCTGGTGGCACAATAAATGTGGGTAACAGTGCTGGGCATTGTTTGCGATGTACATACACTGAGTGCAAGTGTGCCTGTAATGGTATGTTACATGAAGGACCCTGGATTCCATTTTCGGACGCTCAGAATGCCTGGTGAAGATATGAGGAGGTAGAGGGACCCACCCACCCAGACAGATGTGTGTATAGCTTCATTCCTGTGAGCTGGGTGGGACACACTAGAGAAGGGAGAGCCAGGCTCTCCCTGCACACTTCAAAGGGTGCTTTTTTTATTCAGTGAGAGATCACAAGAAAGGGGCCTGCAAAGTCTTTAATAGCAGTTCTGGATATTTTAGCTGTGTTTGGTAACTACTCCGGCTTCAGGATTAACTGGTCTAAATCCCACCTATATGTCCTTCAGGGGGGCCCGCCTGCTCTGCCCCGAAACTGCCCTATCCACATTAGCACCACTGGGTTCAAATATCTGGGTATATTTCTCTCACGAGATCCTATACTCCGCTATGAAAATAATCTTCTCCCGCCATTGCTTCGCTTACGGCGAGACATTGCCAGTTGGAAATCCCTTCCCCTCTCCCTACTGGGCAAAGCGGCTCTTTTTAAAATGATGTCCCTACCCCGCTTTCTCTACGTTTTGCAGAACACACTTGACCCAGTCCCCTCGAAATACTTTAAAGAAATAGAATGCCTCCAGAGGGACCTGCTGTGGAACGGGCCTCCCCGTATAGCACTGAAAACGCTCACGTTACAGTGGTACGATGGTGGCATCAGTCTGCCTAACATTAAAAAATATTACTGGGCAGCACATTTGGCAGCCATTAACCACGGTACATACGGAGACCTTGCCAATCCGGGCTATAGGATGGACAAGTGGCTCCTCCCGGGAGGGAACTATAACCGATCCCTCTACGCGAAATCAAACAGATCCAAGCTCACAGGGCCCACTGGACACACTGTTAAGGTATGGCACACTGCAAATAAATCCCTGGGATGGGAGGGTAAATTAACATTGGCTACCCCCTTATGGGACACCGCAAAACTTGGCAACCTATGGTCCTCGAAGGGATTTGATAAGTGGGACCTGATCGGCATATCACAAGTCAAAGATCTGTGGAAACAGGGTGGAGTAAAACCCTTTGTTACCCTGCAGACTCAGTACAACCTAGCAGATGCCGAGCTCTTTCGATATAATCAGATTAGCCACGCGCTACACTCTCTCATACCTAGAGGCACTTCCCTCCCCGACTCATCCCCTTTAGAGGACAGAATATTAGACGGCCCTGTCCCCGACAAGACCATCTCGTTAATTTACAATAAATTAATACACCACATGGATGATCCTCTACTAGCTCTGAAGGGGAAATGGGTAGCTGATGGGATGGAATTGGACGATGAGGACTGGCAAGAAGCGGTCTCCTCGCCCGGGTGGTGGCCATCTCGGCCCGACTACGGCTTGTCCAACTTAAGATCCTGCACAGAGTATATATGACCGGCCCTCGGCTGGTGATGATGGGGAGAGCCGAAACAGGGGACTGTCGCAGGAAATGTGGCCTCACGGGTACGTTCATGCATATCATGTGGGAATGCACTCTAATCCAAAGGTACTGGACAGGGGTACACGCAACGATGAGCACGGTACTGACTGTCCCTCTTAGTCCAGAGGCACGTAGATGCCTACTAAACATATGGGAGCCGACCGATCTTAACGCACACCAAATACAATGGGCAACGTTGGGCTTCATGCTGGCGAAAAGAAATATAGCCCAGGCCTGGGGGCGGCAGCACCTCCTACTCTGGCTACATGGGAAAACAACATGGACTGGTGCATGTTTAGAGAAAAGACAGTGTTTACAGCCCGAGGCTGCCCCCGAAAATGGACCCGCATCTGGTCACAGTGGAACGCTTACCGTGGCGATATTTGCATTCCCCCACAAACTGTTGCGCTTGATGATCTACTTCCCCCTTGAATGCCTCCACTGTATGTAACTTGCTATTGAATTGCCTTATTTGTCATGCGTATTTCTATACTGTATTAATTTTAATGCTGATATGCCGATGTTTGTCAATAAAAAGTTAAATAAAAAAGAAAGGGGCCTGCACACATCTCAAGAAGGAGATGATGCTGTTAAGGGAATCATAAAGGGTGAGGCTTGGAGCCCAGGATTAACCTTTTGAATCTCATATCACTATGGCTGACATCCAAGTGTGGACTCTAGTCACTCCCTGGGCCTGTGTTGTGGGACTATCAGCTTCAGAGTCTGTCCTGCTGTGACAAAATGTTTTCAAGAGGAAGAGGAGAAGTATGAATTTCAAAAGAAGCAAAACCCCAACTTAAAACTTCAAAGACCAAGATCCTAAATCACATTTGTTGTATGGAAATGGACTATAAGAAAGGGAGGTTGAGACCCCAAATATTGTCATCTACCAAGCAGCCAGACGGACTGTGTGAGGAGGGGAACCTCTGCAAGATTTCTGACAGTGACAAGGCTTAGGGCCCAGGCCTTCTAGTCTTCCAGTGGGTGAGGGGACATCACCTAAGGAAATCAAGACCACCAGCTCTGGAGCTTGGAGCATCAGCGCCTGGCTGCTTGCCAAGACCAGTGTGCCCTATGAGGAAGAGGAGAGTGTTGGAGGGAGCAAGGTCCAGTAGGGAGCCCAATCGAGTGGACTCTGGGTGCGAGGTGTGAGAAGACGGCTGCTGCACTGATCAGGTTGTTGTCCGTGTGCAGGACCTAGTTGGTGAGCCCAGTGTGCCAGGAGAGGGCTGCTTGAAGATAGCTGTGTAAAAAGATTGCCGTGTGGTAAGGGGGAAGCCTGTGCAGCTCTGTTGGGGTGACCCCTTGAGTCAAGATGGGCCGCCAAGAAAAAGACTGCCTTGGGATCAGGGCCAAAGCCTGCATGAGACCGCAGAGGCAAGGAGCAATGAGAACTGTAACTGACCTGACCCTGTGGACCACGTGAGGACACTGTGGGAGCATCACCACCTCAGCGGGAGCGAGATCAGGAGTATCGGAATCAACCCCCCTTTGGAAGCATGGAAAGTTACCCCACAGGAGGAGCATGGAAAAACCTCTGATCACGGCCAGAACTCAACCAAGTAGTCTAGGGAGACAGCTTGCCCTTGCTGAGTGTTGCTGCTATGACTTCGTGCAGCCAACTCACCTTACCAGGTCCGGAGCTGTTGAGAGTGCCCGTTGATAGGTCACCCTCCAAGACGCAGCACGATTCTCCCCTGCCGGAGTGGATGAGACTTGTTATGGGCTTATCGGGCCCTGGGAGACTTGCTGCTGAAAGCGCTGTAGCGCTAAGACACTTTTGACTGTATTGGAAGAGTCAGAGTGGATTCTAGGGATAACGCTTGCTACTGAGCCTTTCCTGGATGCGGCCACCAAAACATGGTGAATAACACCAATCACATGAAACACCTAGAGCCCCAACCTCAAGGGGGAAATGTGTTGTTGTCTGGGAATACCATAACCTTCCTATGAATGAGTAGAGCTAGTATTAAAATACTTCTTTTGTGTATACTAGTAAGTATATGACTGGACATTGATTTATTGCTGATGAGCACTTTTTGAGTTATTAGACCTGTTCACTAATCTGTATCCACACTCCCCTCAAGGGAGCCTTAGACCGCTTGTTCACATCTACCACTGATAGTCAAGTGCAGAAGCGGTACTTGGAGCAGTTGCTCAGGATCCATAGTAGGTCGGGACCCGGGACATCAGGAGTAAAAGGCTGCAAGCCCCACCGTTGGGCAGAGTAACCCCTGCATGGCCCGTGGCCCTCTGAAAGGGGTCCGGACACAAGCTAAATCCTGGGGAGTGACAGTCTGTCGGCTAAATATTTCATGCCCTACTCGGACTATGTATCGATCATCACACTGGATGTGCTTAATGAAGCACTAATCAATAGCACCTTGCCATATTCAGACTAAGGGCTATATTGCTATTTACACCTATGGAAGGTAGCAGAAACACTTTTCACTTGTCATACAAATGTTTTACCTAACTAATAAGGACATGAACAATTCATGTATGCAGACTTTAAAAGATAGTTTCCAACCTGGTGCATCCTGACTTATGTGGGTTCATTAGTTGCCTAGCGGATGCACCAATGGACTCCTTGTACTTCTGGATACTGTGTCTAAGGTGTAGAAGAGGAGGCTTAAGCATAGCAGAGAAACAAGGGGGACCTTACCCTGAAAAACAGAAAAAGTTTCAACTAGTGAAATCGGGTACTCTGGCTCCAGGCATGATCAAGTGTTGTAGTCAGTGAAGAGATATAATACAGATATAGGACTCTATTCCTTTAACTAGCTATGGGACCCCTGTGGTCTCCTGGTCAGAAAAGGTATCAATTTACTTGAAAATTGAACAGTGCTTTAAAATCATTAGAAAAAAAATGCCAACAGCACCTGTCTTGTTATTGGTGAATCCTCACAGTTAGATCAATCAGTGAATGATCTATCTGTGGGATGTTTATCCAAAGGAGATATAACAAATCTCAGCAGCAAGTGGACAGAAAGCATGGGAAAAATTGATGGAACAGATCTGCTCCAGTGTGTGCATGTCAAATATTCTTCTGGGAATGCCAGATTCAAGGCTACTCAATCACATGTTCTATATACTAACTACCATCTCCATATGATATGGGACTTCCCAATGATGGATATTTTGTGGAGTTTTAGAAAGTCCCAGTTACAAAGCACTGCCATAATCTAGATGCAAACCTATGATGGACATAACAACAGAAATTCTGCAGCAAAGTGTTAGATAAGGAAGCATGCTCTTTGGTTGTTTGAGCTGAAAAAGATAAGAGTAAGCAACCATGGTCACCAGGAGCCCATCAAAAGCTTGAAATCAAACATTAAGCCTAAGCTGCAGACCTGGGGATGTAGGATAGATTAGTTATCCGTCTCTGCAGTCCAAAGTCTAGGACTCCATTGTGCTTATAGAAAATTCACAACCTTCAAATAAATTTTCATAGAGCTGAACTTCAGCCAAAGACTGATAATGCAGTCTTCAATCACACAGATTCACTCTTGGAAGAAATGTGTGGATGCCTCCTAATTCTGCCAAATCCTGAGAAAACTCAGAGTGTCACTGAATGCATAGAATCACTGTAACCATGGGATGGGACACAAGTACCAAGGATGCCACATAAGTATTGAAAAGACTGGGTGCTAGTGAGGAGCACTAGGGAAACTCATAACAAAAAACCCTTTTATGTAATACCAAAGCACACACACCATGTGGTTAAACCAAAAAATGTAACAAAATGGGACAGAGGCAGCCAGTCTGATATTTCTCAAATAGTTTATTAGCAATTTATGGTCAGCGATGTGAAAGGCTGTTGACAGACAATAAAGTTATGGCCATGATAGCACGATCATCTGCTTGCATGTGTAGATCACTCAAGGCTGCAAGACTACCCAATTCCATTCTCTGGAAACCTGTGAAATAATCCATATGGTCCTTCCTTTTCAAAACATTCCTTGTCTGGTCGCCCACAACAGATTCTAGAACAATACCTGCGGTGGGAAGCACAGACTTGGAATGGTAATTAACAGGATCCTTCAGCTCCAGCTAGAGGTTCTTTAATAGTTGTGTAATGATTGTTTCAAGGAGTCAGAGATAGTTCCAGAAGAAAGAGATATAAAGAATGTGTAATAGGTTGGTAAGAAGTACAGCTGTCGTTTTTGGAATCAAGCAAATAGGGCAAAGATCAACTGGAGAATCCAATCTGACCTTCAAGATATGACTCGCAGGAAGCTTGACATAAATAGTAGCGATGTCGGAAAGAGAAATTGAGACTTCTGTGATGTATGAAACCTCAGGGACCAGCTTTACTGCCAGATCATCATCCCTGATCTTACATGTAAAACACTCAGGCCTCAATTAACACGAAACTGCGAAACCGTAGCATCACTTTTTGTGATGCTCCGGTGGAGCAGGGTCCTGCTCCATATTTACCAGGCATCACTAAGCCACTCTGCATGGCTTAATGCGGCCTTGTAAATATTGTTCCCTTTTACACCGTTTTCTGCATTAAAGGTGTGTGCAATTGGTGTTGCTGGGGGCATTCCCAGCAACACCCATGGCTTTTTGACACTGCCGAAGATTTATGAGGAATTGTAACTCTGAGGCAGTGCCAACACTTACGCCTCCCCAGGGGAGGCATAAGGGAGGTGCAACGAGGAGAAATACCTTTATTTCTCCTTGTTTTTTCTTTCTCTATGTGTGCTACATTCTGCAGCACACATTGAAAGAGAAAAAAGCCTCTTGTGATTATTTTTGTGCAGGAAGGTTTTCCGTCCTGCACAAAAACAATCATCCCTGCAATGCAGGCACCCTTGCACCATTGCGCAAAGGTGCCTGCATTGGCGCATGGCAGCCCATTGTTTGCCAGAGCAGGGGAAAAGGACAGGAATGCACTGTATCTAATAGATACAGCACATTCCTGACCTTTTCTTTTGCTGTAGGGCAGCGCAGCAGGAAGGCCTGCGGCGCTGCCCTATGACAACATTTTGTAAATAAGGCCCTCAGAGTGCTGTTTGTAAAAATGTTAGAATAGCTCAATAGTATTTTTCAGAACAGTAGGATATGATACCTCTAGAAAGAAAGTAAAAGTATTATTTTCATTATTATTAGCTGATGGAATGCTGTTTGAAACATATGCCCTTCTAAATTCCTAACAATATTTAATCCGGGCTTCTCTACAGTTTGCTGTTATTGGGGTATATTAATTTGTCCATGATTTACATACATAGGCTTTCAGTTTAGATTTTTGCTGATGTGCTAATTTGCAATCAATCATGTTAGATATCTTAACATTTTGTGTTTTTCCCCTTTAGAGTTGCAGGAACATATTAAATGCTGAAAGAGATAGTGGCCTGGCTGCTGTAAAGAAGCAGCCATCAAAGAGAAATGATAATAGTGGGGGCTAAAATGAGGGACAGAGAACAGCTGGCCTCATGGCAGAATTCAAAGTCTTTTAAATTATTCAGATTATGGCCAAGGACACACTGCGGCTATTCTTAAGCTTGACCTGAGTGCAGCGTTCGATAGCATGTCCCATAATATTTTGGTCAGGCAGCTCTGGTACAGTGGTATTGGTGGCAAAGCGCTGCTCTGGCTGATCTCATTTCTGCTGGGATGCACCTTTCAGGTCTCACAAAAGCCGTTTCACTCGACGGTTCACTCTTTGCAGCAAAGAGTGCCACAGGGCTCTTTATTGAGCCAAACCCTTTTTAATGTCTATGTCAGCCCTCTGGTGGAGGTCATTGAGCGTTATGGTTTCACAATTATTTCATATTCTGATGACACACAACTCATCATCACCATATCTCAGAATAGCGAGCTCATGGCCTCTTCCCTCCACACCTATTTGTCAGAGGTTGCTGCTTGGATGAACCTTAACTGTTTGAAGCTAAATGCTGGGAAGACGAAGGACCTGGTTCTGGGCAAGCACCTTAATATCAGGTCCAATGCTTGTTGGCCCGACAGTCTCAGTCCTCTACCATCTCCCAAGGTCAAGAACCTGGGCATCTGGTTTGACGAGAAACTTTTCTTTGATGCCCAGATTAAAGCCCTTGCAGGAAAGTGTTTTGGGATGCTGAGATCCTTGAAGAAAATCCTCCATCTCCTCCCTGATTTCACCAAAAAACTGTTGTCCAGGCTCTGGTTATATCCCGATTAGACTACTGCAATGTCTTTTACTTGGGCATTTCTGAGTCCCGGTTGACGAGGCTTCAACGGGTCCAGAAAGCGAAAGCTCAGGCACTGCCCAGACTTCCTAGTCGTGCCTCTATCAGTCCTGCATTGAGGAAACTAAATTGGTTGCCGGTGAAGCAAATAATTACCTTCAAGGCCCCTACTAGGCTGATCTTGAAGATATACAAACTGACACAATGAGCTCATAGACCTAGTATAGCGAGTGCTCAGCTGGAATGGCAGAGCGATCTAGGTAAAATCATAGAAGACAAGGATTGGCAATACTGTTGTTCAATAACCAAATTAATATCACTCAACGGGAGACACAGACTCATACACTTCAAATATGTGAATCAGGTGTATTATACCCCAGAAAGGTTGCATAGATATGGGTTGCGGGACACCGCCGAGTGCCCCAGATGTCGGATAGCTGTGGCTGACTTTCTACATGCAGCATGGTTATGTGGAGGGGTAGCTGGATTCTGGAGTGCAGTGTTTAGCAAACTGAGCAAGATCACTAGTGTCACGCTGATAGCTGACCCCATGCTGGCCCTATTAGGATTCGATAAGGCAATAGACAAAGAAATCAGACCCATAGTGGCTTTTGGGTTGCTACTCGCCAGATGCTGGGTCGCTGTGCGATGGGCCCAAGGCCCAGTTCCCACTCTGAGTGGCATGCATATATTGTCTACTATAACAGTCAGTCAGATATATATAGTGAATTGCTCCCTCCCCAGAGTCGCCCCGGAAATAGATGGGGCCAGTACCAAGCTTATCTCGTGGGCAGGGGAGACTGAAGGAGAATGAACCCAAACGTTGCATAACACCAACGAACACAGACAAGTAAAGATATTCTCGTGCATCTTCCCGACGTGAGATGTGGCGGACCAAACCTATTGGGGATAGGATGTACAGCGGTTAGCCCTGCACATTGTTGGAACAATAGATAAAAAAAGAAGATAACGGGATGCTAACTAGCCTAAAGTAAATATACAACAGATGCATGACTGTCTATGTAAAATGCAATTAATAATGTTTTTTATTGTGGATCCAAAATGTAATTGTTCACTCTCGAAAGGAGTTCATTTGTATACAACATATGGTCATATAGTATCCATATGATATATGTGTAATCGTGTTTTGATAAACAAAATTTAAAAAAAAAATAATAATAATTACCTTCGAGGCTCTCCTCTCTGTTATTGCTACAAGGCTCTCCCCTCTCAAGGTCCTGCCTACCTGCAGTCCATGATCACTCCTTATGTCCCAACTAGAAACCTTAGTTTGACCGTAGCAAAACAGGCCTCTGCCCCAAAATAATTTTAAAAAGCCAGAATTGATGATTGCACCTTTAGCCAGCTTGCACCAAAAATTGAGAACTCTTTACCATCTGACCTCTGGCTAGCCCCTTCTGAAACAGTCTTCAGGAAAAAACTGAAAACTTGGCTCTTTAGATATGGCTAAGACCTACCAAGTCATTTGGGTAACACCTTTTTGCAAAGTCAGTATCCTGCCGCTTGGACACTTCGTAAGAAGTAGCCATGCACTCAACAAGTTGCATTATTATTATTATTATTATTATTATTAATGGGTCAGGCATAACAGTTAGTAGAGGTTTGCATGTCACAGTGCCTATTTGGGGCATCGTAAAGTAGTTTCTGGGAAAGATTGGAGTCAGGTGCCATGTACTGCTCTGAAGATAAGGATAAGGTGTTTGTAGCATTCTCTGAGTTTTGTGGATAGTCAACGAACCTACTGCTGATAGGAAGAAGTGGGTGTTTAATTGTGAAGTTTGAAAAGTGTGTGGGTGGTTAAATTGCTAACTTTGTTGGATAGGGAGAAGGAGTCCTAAAAAGGCCAAATAGGAAGCTACTGCAGTGTCCTAGCTTGTTTGTGATGAGACGCGTGAACTTGGATTTACAAGTGTGGAAGAGGAGATGAGAGTGATTCCTAGGACTTGTATATTCTGAATAGATGAAGAGAAGGTGAGTGTTTGAGGAAGGAAGGGTAATGGGGCAAAGGATTATGGATAGCAAATTATTTCTACTTTGGATGAGTAAAGCATCAGAAAACATAGGGCCATCCAATGTCACATAGCTGTGAGACAGGCAGTGATTTTTGAGAAATAGAAAAGGTGAAAGAGAAGATCCAGCTCTCTTGACAAAGAGGAGATAGGAGAAACCAAAAGAAAAATGATATAGAAGAAAAGGACCAGAGGAACCTAGATCTAAGCTGTGGAGGTATGCAAAGATAGAGCAAAAGGTGAGGAGTGGGAAAAGCATCAGGTATCATAGAAGGAGCAGCTGGAGAGGTAGGTCAAGAGCCATTTGAGTGTTGCATTAGTTATTCCTATAGTGGCATTAGTAGCGAGTATGGTAGGATGACCAATTGTGGCAATTTTTGACAAGACATCATAGAGAATGAATATGGAAGAAAGGTGATTATGATATACAGTAGATCAGAAGATAGATAGTTGTGTGTGGGTGGTGCGGCACAGATATATGTTGGAATATCGACCACAGCAAATATTAAGATACAAAAATATCAAATAAAAAATATCAACAACTAATGTATCATAAAGGTGTGTAAGTAAAATGTATAATTATTAATTACACATCTCTCTCTCTCTCTCTCTCTCTTTCTCTCTCTCTCTATCTATCTCTCTCTCTCTCTATATATATATGTGTGTATGTGTATATTAAGGCTGGGCGGAGTTTGCAGAGTTCCGCTACGTGGAACTCCGCGAAGTGCAAAAAAAACTCAGCCGCACTACGCGGGGCTCCGCTAGCAGCGAAGTGCGTTAGATAAATGCCGTTCGCTGTGATTTTCAGTGCCAGGTGCTTGTCCGCACTGTGCAATCATCGCGAACGGCAACATGCACAGCACAAGCGGGCGCTGCTTCCTTTCTGCCGCTCGAGTAGATTTTTACTCGAGGGGCAGCTTTCTCAACGCGAATGGACGGTTTCTCAACACGAGTGGTCGCGAGCATACACGACCACTCGCAATGAAAAATCTGACCGCCCGGGTTGAGAAATCTCGCAGGGAGGTTGATTTTCCACGCTCACGCTTGCCAACTTGATGTTGATGATCGCGAACAAGGAAATATCTCGCCAAGAGGTGAATTTTCCTTGCTCGCCAACTTGACGTTGACAAACGTGAGCGAGGAAAAAAACTCTGCTCCGCTTTTTTCGGAACTCCGCGAGCTCCGCGTAACACGGATAGCGGAAAACTCTGCAAACTCCACGAGTGGAGCGGAGTTCACCGCCAAGACTTAGGGGCCGATTCCGATTCGGGCCGGAAATCTCTCCGACCGAATCGGACCCATGCAGCCCGACCGAACGAGTACGATGTGCACGTATGCCATCGGACTCGAGTCGGTCGGACTCCCATTGAAGTCAATGGGAGCCTTTCGCACAACGCGTACGCGGGCTCCCATTGACTCAATGGGTGCAAGGCGGACAAGGGCGCCCCCTACAGCGTGTACACGGCGAAGAGACTCGCGCCGTACACGCACAGGTAGGGGGGACCCATGGGTCCCCCCTGTATGCGACTCGCGCGGCTACGCGTACAGGGGGGTCCGACACGGACCCCCAAAGTACGGCTCCAACTGCTCTTTGGAGCCGGAGTGCACGGCTCGGTCGGACTGCTCGCGGCGCGCATCGTTCTTACCCGGCCGGGGAACGTCTCCATTGCGCGGTGCGAGTCGAGTCCGAGCAAGTCGGTCGGTGCGGTTAGAACCGGGAACGAGTCGGTCGGAGCGGTCGGGACGCCCGGACGAGTCGGTCGGCGATTTTGCATCGTACTCGCTCGCCCGGACGCGCGTACGATTCGGTCGGGAAATAGGGCTCCGAATCGGATCCGGTTAAGCCGAATCCGATTCGGAGCCCTACCGGCCGAGATCGGAATCGGCCCCTTAGTGTATATATATACATGTATATAAAAAATAAATAAATATAACCACTTACCTTCTACTCTCCGCATTGCGGAGTCGGCGATGCGGCGAGCGCAAGGTAAGTGGTTTTATTTATTTATATATTTATTTTCACTATTCCGTCATTTGTCACTTCCACCCCACCATGCCATGCCCCGCCCACCCCACCGCCCCACCACGCTTACCTGCATGAGAGAGAGAGTGAGTGAGAGAGAGAGAGATGTGTAATTTTAGTCACCAGTAGGTAGTTATAGTTAGAACCAAAGTTTCCATAGGAAAATCGTTTATTGTTTTGCCAATAACTTTGGCGCCGCTTGACGAATCTTCACAGATTTTTCAAAAAACTTCCCCGTTTTGGTTCATCTGCTGTGTTGAAAGTTTTGGGGGTGATCCATCAAGCAGGGGCCGAGCAAAAAGGGGGTCCCAAAACGCGTTTTCCCCATGTCCATGGGGATTTTTTATTTTTTTAATATGACTACAGCCCGAACCTCTGAACAGAATTACACCAAATTTGGCAGAAAGCTAGATGTTGGTCCAGAAAGCGTGCTTATTGTCATTTGGTATAAATCCATTTTGTAGTTTATGAGATATTTAAGTTTAAACAATATGGATTTCAGGGAGCCCAACAACCTACTGAGACTCTATTGAAATTTGATTGGCTGCCAACACTTCCAGGTTGAACCGAGTCCCACAATTTTTTTTCTAAAAAAACAGTAAAGGGGTCAGGGTAGAAACACCCTGACCCCCTAGGCCTATTGGGGGGTCCCACTGGGCCCCCCAGAGCCAAAAAAAGCATCTTTGTTTTAAATTTTCAGTGGGATCTGCGGATCCGGATAAAAAAAAACAAGTGTGGCCTCCCGCGCTTCATTTATTATTGACCCCGGGTGGGCCAGATCCCAGGGGCATTGTTTTAATAAGGGTTATTATTAAGCCTGGGCAGAGTTTGTGGAGCTCTGCTATGCGGAACTCCGCAACGTGCCAAAAAAATTCCGCCACGCTCTGCGTAGTTCCGTGGGCAGCGGAGTGCATTAGGGTCATGCAGTTCACAGTGATTTTGAGTGCCGGGTATTTGTCCCGTGCTATAAAATCATTGCGAACGGCACCATGTGCAGCGCAAGAGGGCCCAGCTTCCTTTCTGCTGCTTGAGTAGATTTTCTACTTGAGCGGCAGCTTTCTCAGTGTGAATGGGAGGTTTTCTCAACTTGAGACCTGCCGCGGCCACTCGCATTGAGAAATCCGATCGCCCACGTTCAGAAATTTCACCAGGAGGTTGATTTTTCTCGCTCGCGCTCGCCAACTAGATCTTGGCGAGCGCGAGTGAGGAAAAATCTCGGCAGGAGGTGGATTTTCCTCTCTTGTGCTCGCCAACTTGATGCTGACGAGCGCAAAAGAGAAAAAAAACTCCGCTCTGCGGATCAGGGATTTTGGGAACTCTTCGGAGAGTGGAGTGCGGCAAACTCCACAAACTCAGTGAACAGAATGGAGTTCACTGCCCAGGCTTATTTATTATGCTCCGTGGACCACCAACTCCCAGGGCTTCTTAATGTGTTAATGCGGGGGAGGCCTGCATGGGGGCTTATTTCATTTTAAATGGGGGGCCTCTCTGACCCCCCCAGCCCCAGGGACCGCCACCTCCCTTGGGCTTAGTTGTAATTTGATGCGGGGGTAGCATGGACCCCCCACAGACCCGTGGGCCGCCACCCCCCGGAGCAAATTAGAAGATGGGAGGTAGACTGCGCAGCTCCCCTCCTGGAGCCCTAAATGGCCCTGGGGACCGCCACCCCCCAGGGCCGGCTCCTGCAATGTCCCAGGGTGCCCACCCCCAGGACATTGCTGTTTGCAATGGCTTGGCGGGAGCACCGCTAAGCCATGGCAAATGCTGCTCCGCTTCTAGTAAGCGAGAGCAGAAAATGCTCTTGCTTACTAGAAGCAGAGCAGAATTGCTTTTACGCACAGGTAGCTGCATGTTAGCAGCTCCCTATGTGTAAAAGCAATTCTGGCTTCCGCAGGAGGCAGGGAGCCAGCAGGGGCTGCAGGGACCTTGAGGCTACCCCCTCACCCATTGAAAAAAGGCCTGGCAGCGGGTGATGGCGTCCCGGGACCAAAAGTGGCCCAGGAAAGGGGGGTATGCAGCCCCCCTCCCTTAAAATGTTTTTTTTAAACCTCTGGCAAGTAACCGGAGGCCATGTCCCCTTCACCACCACCACTGTGGTGATTGGGGGATGAAGTTCCATTGGATGCTAAGGGTCCTTGAGATGCCGAAACCCCTTATGTTACCTCCAGTAAGTTCCAGACAGCGGGATTGCTGAGAAGACTTGGAGGTCATACCCCCTTCCCCCACCACTCTGCAAGCATACCTCTTGGCACACTGCTGGTGGAGGTATGATGTCCCCTTGCCTCATGAGGATGTCCTTGGGGGCAAACCACTCCTCCTGTTACCTCCAGTAAGTCCCACTTGCTAAGAGGTCTTTAGAGGCCATGCGTCCTTTCGCCACCACTCTGCAAATGCAGCTCATGCTGAACTACCTATTGGAGGATGAAGTCCTCTTTACTCCTGAAGGGCCCTTGGGGGCCAAGAAGCCCTCCTGGTACCTCCTGTAAGTCCTATACAGCAGGAATCCTGAGAGCTGGTGCGAGGCCCCGCCCGCTTTCTCCACCACTCTGCAAATGCAACTAATACTAAAAAAACATAGAAATTCACTGAAAAAACCCAAGGTTACAGGGACATTATAGTTAGGAATTAGCATTTAAAAAACCTTAGAAATTCACTAAAAAACAAAGGTTACAGGGACGTTATAGTTAGGAAATGGAATTTAAAAAAACCTTAGAAATTCACCGAAAAAATCAAAGGTTACAGGGACGTTATAGTTAGGCTGACATTTCACTCGTACATAACCACAGAAATTCAGCCATTATAGTTTGTGAGCTAACTATAACTCACGCCCCCAGAATGCACTGCTTATGACCTCACATATTACATCACTCATGACATGGTCAGTGACATCACTGATGACATCAATGATGACATCTCAAATGACATCACTGATGACATCATCCAGTGACTGTGAGCGTTTTAAAAAAGTTTATGAGTGTTAAATATATAAACCAAGGTGAATTGGTGAGTCAGTGTGTGTATGAGTGCCTGATTGGATGATTCAGTGGGTGCATCACTAATTGTATAAGTGAGTGGTTAGGTGTCTCAGTGAATGTATGGGTGAGTGACTGGTTGTGTGAATGTCTGTATCTGTCTGTCAGATGGTGTCTAAGCAGCTGTGTGGGTATGTGATTGGGTACATGAGTTTCTGTATGGGTGAGTGAGGTGTTCAGACAAAATATTGAGTCAGTAATAACCACTGACACAATTATCGAGTTGGAAATATCATAACACAGAAATATCATTAGCAAGAATATCGTGGACAAGAATATCGTTTTTAAGCTAAGTAATATGGATTTTTTTAACATAGAAGTCATTAATATCGTTTGCAAAAATGTACTTGTTTAAAATATCGATTTTTTAATTAGTCTTATGTATTTTAGTATATATTTTAAATGTATGTGATGTCATTTTTTTGTACATGTATTGTTTATGTTTTTTAATATATGTGTTACATTTTTAGTAGTTATTACATTTAATGTGATTACATTTTGCGTCTTTTAGTTCCGTAGCGGGTTGTGGGTTTATAGGGGAATAGGGTGGGAAGTAATTTAAATATAATAAATGAATGATTATTTTTTATTTTATTATATTTATTTAATTCATATTTAATAGTGTTAATTGTGCTTTTAATTCTTTTTTGGGTAAATTGTATGTGTGGGTTGTGGGGTTTATTGGGTAAAAGGTGTCAAGTAATTTATTTGCAATTAATTAATAATTAGTTGTTAAATAATATCTATTAATTAATTGATAAATAATTTTGGTAATTGTGTAAAAAAATCTGTGTGGATTGTGGGCTTAATAGGGGTAAAGAGTGGGAAGTAATTTATTTTTAAGTAATTAATAATTAGTTGTTAATTAATATTAATTAATTAATTGATCATTAATTATGGTAATTGTGTATTTCTTTTTTACGTGCAGGTAGTGGGGTTAATGGGGTAAAGGGTGGGAAATAATTTATTCTTAATTAAATAATTAGTTAATAATTAATATTAATTAATTGATAATTATGTTAAAGTTTTTATTACATTTTTTGTTGTTGTGGGTTTTGGGTTTATAGGGGTAAAGGGTGGGAAGTAAATACATTTTACCTAATTAATAATTAGCTGTTAAATACTATTAGTTATGTACTTGAAAATTTATTTTAATTGTATAATTAATGTTTTTAATGTTCAATGTTAAGTGTGGGTTGTGGGGATTATAGCGGAAAAGGCTGGGAAGTTAATTAATTTTAATGAATTATAATCTGGTTTTTAATTAATATTATTAGTTTAATTGGGAAACAATTATGTAATTGTGCAAATAAATGTATTCATTTTATATTTTGAATGTGGGTTGTGGGTTTTGTAGGGGTATAGGGTGGGAAGTAAATAATTTTGGAGCAATTAATATTTTTTGAAATTAATAATAATAATAATTGTAATAATTAATTGTGTTGTGTGTTTTCTGGGGGTATATTTTGGGAAGTACATTAATTCAAATTAATTAATAATGAATATTTCATTAATGAAAATTAATTTGTTAATGAATATTTATATTAATAGTGTAAATATTTTTAGGTGCAGGTTGTGAGTTTTGTGGTGTTATAGGGTGGGAAGTAACTAAACTAAATTTATGCAATAATTAATGTTTTTGCTAATAAATAATTTCTAAATATAAATATTTATTTGCATGAAAATCATTTTTGTATTTTATTTATAATAATATTTGTAGCTATTTGTGATATGTATTTAACATTATAATATGCTTTTATTTTTAAGTTTTTTAATATTAAATATATATATATTTGATCATATTTATATCTTTTTTATTTACTTTGTTTTTAAAATATTTTTATTTTGAATAGATTATTTTGTTTGTTTTTAATGTTGAACTGACTGGAGTGGGAAAATGTTATCGCTCTGCTATCCAATATTTTCCCTAGTGTTGCATTTACTGGAGTGGGAATAGTAATTTTTACCCCTACGCAATCCAACACTTTCCCTACTGTTCTAGTGACAGGAGTGGGAATAGTAAATTTTACCCCTCCGCAATCCAACACTGTACTGACTGGAGTGGGACTAGTAAATTTTGCCCTTCTGCAATCCAGCACTTTCCCTACTGTTGCACTGACTGGAGTGGGAATAGTACATTTTACCCCTCCACATTCCAGTTCTTTCCCTACAATTGCACTGAATGGAGTGAGAATAGTACATTTTACCCCTCCGCAATCCAGCGGTTTACCTACTGTTGCACTGACTGGAGTGGGAATAGTACATTTTACCCCTTCGCAATCCAGCGCTTTCCCTACTGTTGCACTGACTGGAATGGGAATTGCTTTTTTTTTGTTAATTATAAATGTTATTGTTGTGTTAAGTGTAGTGGGATTAGTATATTGTAGTATTTTGTAGATGAATTTAAAGTGTGGTAGAAGGCATAGTTGAGGAGCTTGGTATTTTCATGGAGAACAATACCAAACGATTTGCTATCCAGTTTTAGTTTGATCTGGACAATGTGTTGTGACAGGTAATGAGACAACAAAGTTGTATAGAATGCAGTGATATATTACATTTTAACATTTCAGAAAGAGAGAACCTCTGACATAGTCAGACGGTGCAGAGCACTCTGGTCTATATCTAGAAATCCTATTCAGTTATATGCATCTTTAGGACTGGTAAATATATATACCAGAACTTTACTGAAAGGTAAGGGCATCATACCTCAAGAATAAACATTTGGAAACTCCAAAGACCACCTTTATGCTAAGAAGCTTTAACGTATTGTATTTTTTAGATGCCTGATTCACAAAGTCACTTTCTTTAGTAAGTTCAACTTTACACACTCATATGGCATGTTTATGAGGGCAAGAAGTTGACACTAGTTGAATCTACACTTGTAGACTAATTTGCCCGTGTTTTATATTAGTCCATCATGATGTAAGGCAATCTATATGTAAATCCCTCTCCAAGGACCGGAAGTGTGAGTTTCGGGACGAAGATGCTCCAGTTTGTTTGGAAGCACCCATATACTCAGGTGTTTTTTGGAATTCACAAACGTATTTCCCTCTCATTACCAGGCCAAAAAGTCAAACATTTACACCTGTCAGGAGTAAATGCATTTCCATGGTCAAGCTGGACATAGAACACCCTAGGAAATAGTGGACCTGTTTCAGAACGGGTTTCACCATGAGGAAAAATATTTTCTCTGGGCAGGAAAAAAAAAAGAAAAAATGCGATTTCACACTTGCAAAGGGCTTATGGCAAACACAATTTACATTAAGTGCAACTACATATGCATAAATTACTTTGTATTGTAATAATTAGGAAATCACAAACGAGTACTCTTGGAAACATGCCAGTGTTGCACATTCCTAAGACACTTGGGGGCTTATTTACAAGGACCTTGCGCCTCCACTGCGTCCAAAATTTGGATGCATTGGTGGCGCAATCACTACTCCATATTTACAAGGTGATGTATCTTTGAAGATGCAACACTTTTTGGAGTCCTGCGTCAAAAGGAACCTGCATCGGAACATACTGTGTCACGTAAGTATTAATATATGCAAGGTATGCGCTCCGTCGCAATTTCTTCTGTTAAACTGACGCATAGATATTTACGTCATTTTAGCAAAGTAATGCAGTGGTGGCTTGGGTGGTGCAGAGGTCCGATAATGTCAAAAATCCTGTACCTGTGAACCCTACGTGCAGGAAATGACGCATTGACATTGCTATATAAAGAGAAGCTGGACTGAACAGTGTTGCAAATACAACTACACCATGGAGGTAGTCATTTTTCAACTGGGAGTTGCAAGGAGATGCCCACCACCATCCACCCTACCCCAACTACCCAGCCCACCCCCTTTTAGCACTACGAAAGCAACGCAGGAGAAGGGAGTGAGTTTAATGCCAGCGCACTACTCTAGTAGCACTCTGCCAGGATGAGGTAATTAACTATTACTGGCTGAGGAGGCAGTACATTGTATATCTGCTAGACCTAATTGCCCCAAGGATCCAGCCAACAACTGACAGGTCTACCAACATCCCTCCACTAGTGAAGCTCATGGCGGTACTACATATGCTCGCATCGGGGTCCTTCCAGCCATCTTTCTCATCATTCCTCCCATCCATCCTGGATGCCATCATCGGTATGACACCCCTTCACGTCCTCTTCTATAAAACCCCGGAACTGCAGCTGGAGACCAAACAAGGCTTCTATGCCATCGCTGGGTTTCCACATGGACTTGGTGCCATGGACTGCACACATGTGCAACTGGTATCCCCTGCAGCCACATCCCATCTCTACAGGAACCAGAAGCACACACACACTCCACAAAAGTCCAGGCCATCGGGGATTAGGAGCATCTCCACATACACATCGCACAAAACTACAGGATCAACATGACAGTCAGGATGTAGAAGTGTATGATGTAACAGCACATTCTCAGCATTGCTATAACACAGAGTAATAGGAGAGAAAAGTGTCAACCTACCAACAACTGTGGACCTCATTTACAAGCCCTGTGTGCCACCAGAATGTCACTTTTTGTGACATTCCAGGGATGCACAGGGCTTAGCTATATCTACAAGGCCCTGTTAAGCCACCCTGCATGGATTTTCATGGCCTTGTAGATATGGAGTGAGGCACGCAGTGCAAGTCGCTGCGTTTTCTCACACTGCGAAGGGGAGGCTTGCCATTGCTGTTAATGTGGTTGTTCCCACGTAACACCCATGGCACTTGACACATTCCCAGATTTACAACAAGATGTAAACCTGGGAATGTGTCAAAGGCCTAAACTTCCCTTGGGGAGGTATAGGGAAGGTGCAAAGATGAGAAATAACATAATTTCTCCTCCTTTTTTCCCCCTTCTATGTGTGCTGATTTCTGCAGCACACATAGAAAGAGGTAATCACTTCCATTGATTGTACTTGTGCAGGAATGTGTCCCGTTCTGCACAAAAATAATCATCCTATTCTCAATGAGGCTCTGTATGACTAACACATTTTGTGAAAGCAATTTTAGAAATCTGTATGGCAATGTAACTACACACAACACACATGGCCTACCATGTATCAGTAACAGATTGCAAAATTATTGACAGTTGTCTTTCTCGTCATTTTCAGCTGACCACGGACATGGGATCCATCAGTGGGTAATGACCCCATATGCAAACCCCCCTACAGAGCCGGAGAAGGCCTACAACCAAGCTCTCAGCAAGACCAGGAACATTGTTGAGCAAACCTTTGGTCTGCTGAAGGCCAGATTCTGCTGCCTGCACATTTCAGGTGGGAGATTGCTCTACTCCCCCTCACCCCACCCAGTGGTCTGCAAAATAATCTTGATGTGTGCCATACTGCACAATATATGTGTGCGTACTAATGTACCCTGCGACGGGGACCTACAACTGCAGGACCCGATGGATGAGGCAGAGGAGGATGCCGAGGGTGGAGACATCCAAAACACTGCTGCAGGCAATCCCCGACACACACACATTGTGCAACATTTCTTTACGTAATCCACGTTTGGGAATGGAAAATGAACCAACATGTCATAAAGGTTCAACATAAGAATAAATCTTTAAAACGATTACTTGTCCTTGAGTTTATGTCACAGTCCCAGGAAACATCTATGTAAATCCATGTCATCATCTAGAAGTAGCCCTCAGAAATTTACAATCAGGTCGGAAGCCAGGCCTCAACGTCAAAGCCTCAGAAACATTACACCATGCATTGTCATATGTTGTGTGTCACTTGCGCCTTGACCATTTTCATAGCATTGCGTCAGTAAAAAAACACATTTGATTAGGAAAGGTGATACTCTAGTATGAAAGGTGACTTTTCTGTTGTAAGCTTGACTCTTTGGTGGGGAAAGTCACGCATTACCATTAAACATGACTTTTAAGTAGGAAAGACGACTCAATAGTATGAAAGGTGACTTTTCTGTAGTAAACATGACTCTTGGGTATGGAAAGCCACACATTACCACAAAATGTGACATTTGAGTCGGAGAGGTGACTATAGTGTGAAAGGTGACTTTTCTGTAGTAAACGTGACGCTTTGATAGGAAAACTGACGCTTTACCACTAAACGTGATGCTTGAGTGGAAAGAGTTTTGGGTGGAAGCCACGCATCAAGGCCAAACTGTAAAAAAAAAGCTTTGGCCATAGTGTTACTTGCGACTTAGGTATTTCACTAGCAAAGCGCCAGAAAAAAGACACTTTAATAGGAAAATTGACACATACGTCGGAAACATGACGCATCCACACAGGAAATGATGCAACGCCTCAGCCATGCTGCAAACCAGGAAGTGTGAAGGTTATTTCACTTACTGTCTTTTTGTCTGTGCTGGCTCATGGAGGTGTTTGTTGCTTGCTGGAGAGTTTTGTGCTGTTTCCTGGTCTTGTTGGTGTCTGTGCTGTCCGTGTCATGTCCCTATATTGTCACATTTGTCCAGTAATTGTATCTTTGTATTGTTTTGTGTAGTGTATTGTGGGGTTTTTGTCTCAATAGGAGTTAATAGTTATGGGGTAGAGGGAAGGGATAGTGGTTTTTGTAGTTGGGGTTAGGGGGGCTAGTGGGTGTAGGTAAATGACGGGCAGGGGCAAACCAAGAACCTGATGTTTGGAGGCCTGCTGTGACTGTTGGTTAAATCTTTCCCATCATGATTGGAAGTGGAGGCAGGGTAATCCAGGGCTACCCAACCCATGAGAGGTGCACCGGTGTGAGAAGGTACACTTTCAGATGTACAGAATGTTTGGTGTTAATCGGACTGTCCACCAATTCAAACACCAGGATAGAAGTCTGTTGGGCTATTGGTAAGTAATTTTATACCATGAGCTTGTAGCTGTTTGGTTGTGGCAAAATACTCTTAACAGTTTTGTCATTGAAAGGGCCAGACATGTATATAGGTTTCTATGGCATGATACAGGCTAACTTATCTACATACACTGAACATGACTCAGGGGTCTGTTCACAGGGGCAGTACAATAGCCAAAAGAGGCCATGCAGTGATGGGGAGGCCCATAGGTGATGTGGGACCCATCCTGCACTGTGCAGAGAGTGTTGTCATCCGGCCTGCTAGATCATTACTGATTATGAACTGTGTGGGCCACCCGCCATGTATGTTGCAGGGGAGCACACTCACGTGTCATCAAGTCACAGGCTGGACAGGGGGTTTGTGTCCCCCCAAAGGGTCACACATATGTCTCTGTTACATGATAACATCATCATACCTTTAAGAGCCTGTATGGGCCTTGATTGGTCATTGTTCAGTTACAGTGCACTGGTCACATATAAGGAGCTAAGTGAAGGAGACAAAGAAACATGGTTATTGTCTGATGTGTGTAGCATGGTAAAGTACACGTTTGAACTTGAGAAGGCTCCAGCATTGTCATACTATGCACAGTGTGGTAAAATCAATTTGGATTGTTCACAAAGGCATCAAAGCCTGGCACCCTTGCACCATGCTGCAAGCTAGGCTAGTCTTGTACCTTGTCTGCACTGTGTGCACCTCATATGTGATGTGCCTGCTATCATCTGAATACACTATAAAATGGCATACTTATGTCCGTCATGAGGGCATTCCAACTGTGTCTTATGCTACAAGTTGAACGAACAGACAATACCAGGAATTTGTGAAGACAATGCTTTGTGCTTCATATGTAGACAGTGTGCACATTCAGCATTCACAGAGCTACCTACCATGTTTTTGTCTTGTAGGTGGACCAAACCCATATACCATTGCTGAGGGGCTGACATTCCAAGATCGCAATGCTATCAGTGAGTGTCACCTCATTGTTTCTGTGATATGTAAGGATTGTGTGTGTTTGCTGAAATGGGTTGCAGTGTGATGTGCAAGGGGTAGCATCACTCTGCGGATACAAGCTGCACCTTACATGTAGATTTACTACAGAAATAGGGTAAAGTTGCATGTGCAAATGACAGGGCCAAATTGCCATGTGGAATTATTAGCAATGTATGCAGGCTCACATGGTGGATGCCTCTTAATATACTGTGCTACTGTTGTTGGAGCGAAGGTGTGGATCCTTATGGCACATGTACTATTACCTGCCCCAAAACCTACTTATTGCAATTAGTTATAAAGTCTCTCACCCATATTATGACCTAATTTGCCAACATGTTACCCCAAATATGTGACACAAATGTTGCTTGGTATAGGCTGTGAACTCCCTGACATAGTATGTTTGCCCAAGTCATATCTTTTGCAGGACACAGGTGTGGTTGGGGTGTAACACATATCCCAGACCAAACTTCCAATAGCCAACAGGACATCAAATGTTGACATGTGCACAATGAACATTTTACCAATATATGTGTTCTCATATTGTGTGTTCACATCATACCATGCACATGCCTGCCGATTACTTTTCTCTACCCTATCAACATTAGTACAGGCCAATTGATTGAAGGCATGTCAGACTTCCATGCCACTCAAACTGCATATTGTTTGGTCTTCCATACATGTACCTGTAGTACAGCGTCTAACCAAAGTGTGTACTCCAATGGACTTGGGTGAGCATGTGAGAAGACTCCACATACCAAAACATGATTCCATCCTAGTATAGATACTGCATATGTATTTGTGAGGTGGCATAGTTAACATGTACCATCCCAGATAGCATGAGCAGTGGGCAAGTCACATATGTGTTGCAGTGAGTGCATAAGTCCATTGTCCATGCCAATGACTTAGTTGGGTTCACCACTTAACAAACATTGATCATGAGATGTAGCAACTGCCATCCCACATCATGGGTACCAGCGCATCCCTCAGATTACTGCACATCGGTGACATGTGAGATGGTATGACAGAGGAGAGATAGGCAATATGGCACGGTGATACAAAGGAAGTTTGTGAACATGGAAGTGGAGGGATGAACTTCTATCTGCCTGTCTGCTGCACATTGCTGCTGTATGCATACACATTTTGGGAACTCTTTTGTGTGGCAGGTCCACACAGGCTGTGATGAATCCTACACCAGTGCAGACTGAATAGGTATGAGTGTATATGGACATGTCACCAGTCCACACATGCCAATGCTGTAACATGCCTGACTTCTGCCCCATAATTCAATGGTCTGTAATAGACACATTTACCTACCTGTGTAGTGTTTTGTGAGACATAAGGCCAATGTGTAAAGTACCACAGGCATATATGCACTGTGTTGTCAGTATACAGGTTCTTCCACATTCCTCAAAATGCTTTAGTTGCCCATATCTTATCCTCGGAATGTCTCTCCATTGAACACTTTCTCCCCAATTGCCTGACAGATACAGCTCTAAACACTCACATATATGTGCTCTACAGCATGCATTTTCACACTCATCACATGGACTAAGTATGAGTTGACATGCTTCTGATTAACAATCTGTACAAGAAGGTTGGGACAGACTATTGGGTATGTCAAGGAGCACATGCTCTTGTCTGATTTTCAGTAGGTGATCTATGTCATGGTGTTCCAGGTATGTCCATGTGTCAATCTTTGAAAACTATCCAACAGGTCTGCTCGATGGTGAGGTACATAGCCACACTCTGTCTATTTGTCAACTACCTGGCCCTGAGTCAATCTATGCTGCTATGTGTGTGGCCTTGTATATATGCCATAACAGTGAAGCATTGCTGAGGCACAATATGTGTACTTGCTACACATCACTCATTTTACATAGCAGTTTGGCCATATTTTGTACCCTCTGCCATGTTGCATTTCAATCCCCAGGGAGCACATAGGTGAAGCATGTGTACCATTCCATGTGTACATAACAGCATAAATCCAATTATATCTTCATATGCACATGGGTACATGGAAATGAGGTCAGACACTGCCCTTTCCTGACCTATAAGGCTGAAACCTGGGTTATTTACCATTATGAACTTAGGGAAAGTACATGCTTCTCATGATGGTTGGTCATTATACGTTACATTGATATAATTGTTGTTGGCAGGCCATGCCACTTGTTCTGCTAAAAGTAATTGATACCTGTAAATGTTGACAATTGTGACAAATAAGATTGGTCTGATTCATGTGTCCTTCCTCTCCAATAGCCAACATGGCCACACAGGAGGTAAAGGCTTATTGGAGCCGCCTGGAGAGGTACAGGCACATCTGCCAAATTGCAACGGCCTTCAGGCACATGGGGGACAAATATGCTCAAACTCAGGCAGCTGGGACCTGGAAGTTGCCACCTCGGGAAAGCAGCAGCCGTCAAGTGGACCAATTCCATGGTGAGGTTCCAGAACTAGTTGCAGGATCCTCCACATCCCCAGTTGCTGGACCCTACACATCCCTAATTGCTGGACCCTCCACAGCCCCAGTTGCTGGACCCTCCATAGCCCCACTTACTGGACCCTTCATTACCCCAGTTCCAGGGCCCTCCACAGCCCCACCATCAGTGGCACCACAGCCAGTTGCCACACCCTCACAGCAGCCTACATAAATCGAGAGACAGTTGCGTAAGGGCCAGCAAGAGAATGCCTTGAAGCTGGCAGGACTGCAGTTGCAGATGCCAACCCTGATGAAGATGGTGGAGGGCTTAAAAAAGACTGTGGACCTGATAGAGCACAAGATGTTGGCCCTCCCTCCAACTTTCTGGCCCTCCCATGTTCTTCTTCATAGTTTTTATAGTATAGATTTTTAGTATAGCTTAGGATAGTTATTAGCATAGTGGTCGGATAGGGTTGTTTTAGTGTTATTATCTATTTTACTATTTATCTGTTTGTAGGTGGGGTTATGGGTGGGTAGGTTGGTAAGTGGGTGAGAAGTTAATTTTTAGTATCTGTTATAAAAATGCAAACAAAATGTAAAATGCTAAAAAAAAATACAAAAAATATATATATTTGTTTAGGTTTTAATGTGTAGCTAGTTTGTGTATAGCAGTAGTTTATGTTAATCTCATGTGCAAATGTGTTAAAAGGGGGGTTGGAGGTTGATGTTCAACCTGTATCCTGTGTTATAAATTTTAATGTAGGATAGTGTGGGAAAGTTAGAATAGGTTAGTTTAGGTATAGTTTAGATAGGTATAATAAGTGTAGGTTTTAGTTTTTAGATGTTAACATTGGTAATGTGTGTAAAATAAAATCTGTTTTAAACTTTTACAACTGCTTACTTATTTCCAGCTTGCCAGTTGTGGCACCTGCTTAGGTTGGGTTATGCACATGCTGTAGGAGTTCCTGCCAGTGCCTGTATACATGTGTTACTAGGTGGAGCCCCTAAGGAATAGAACATTTCAAGTTAGCAGTGGAGTCACTTAAGGGATCTTCTAACCTGATTGGTTACTGTAAGTGGCACTCTTGCTGTGAATGGACACACAGCCCAAAACAGGTATTATTCCAAACTGTGTGTGTAAGTGATGCTGCATGTTTTGTATGTATGATAGAGTCAAACCATTGGGACTAATCTAGGATGTGTTTGGTGCCACACTGATGGCAACCACTTACACACACTCCCTAGCACCATTTAGTAGTTGCCTCACTGTTGGTTGCTGGCTAGTATGCATAGACGTATCACCGACCTGTGCTGAAACAATCTTCAGTCTTACCATTGACTGATTGACAATTGTTGCACTTCGTGCATGTGACCTTGGGTAATGACTTGGTAGTTCAGTAGCAGAGAGGAATCACATAAACGTTTTAGCATGTACTGTGCATATCTACTCCTGGGTGGCACAAATACATTTCCCTGTAGATGTTACGTAGTGTCTTAAGAGTCTGTACATCCACCATGGTCTACTTACTGCAAATATGACCAGGAATACAACATGCTGATTCTGATTTCAAATATTTTTATTGGTTGTTTTTTAAAACAAAGAAAGAAACAGAAATAGAAAACAGAAATAGAAAATAAAAGTTACAGTGATATATGACGAATAGAATGGCATCAATAGCTCAGTACATCGTGCAGAGAGATATACAATAATTCACGTTGATGTGATAGATATTGGACCTTAAAAACCACATGGTACAAATCACTTAAAGTACAGGAAAACAAAATTATGCAGTAAATAATATAATAACCTTGATATAACACGCCTCTAAATAAAGGAAGACCACGGTCAAGACAGGTAGCTCATGAAAACGACAAGAGAGAAGGGGCCATAACAACACATTGACACTTGTGGATCATGGAGGTTTATGCAAATTGAAATATGTATCTAGGCTATCCCACATATGTCTAGTGAGGGTTTTCCATGGGGAGTTTTGGAGAGCAATATTGTCAGCGCCCCTAAGGTGAGAGATCCAGTTCAACCAGCATTTAAATGTCGCTTTTTGTGTGTCTTTCCAGTTATTTAGGATGATTTTAACAGCAGATGTAAGTAGAAGGTCCAGTAGGGCTTTATCATCATCATTTAGTGTATCTACACGTAAAAAGCCGGTTGTCAGAGTGGATAGTTCTTTTTTAAGGGTGCAAGAAAATAATTTGAAAATAAAGTCAAATACCTTGTCCCAATATGACGCAACACATTTACAGTGCAGTAACAGATGGGCCAAGTCTCCCTTTCCCTCTTTGCAATTCCAGCAACTAGGATCATCTCATATATTATGCAAGTGTAGACGGGCCGGCGTCCAGTAAGCCTTATGTAGGAGCCAGAATTTTGTCTGTGATAGGACTGGGGATATTTTATTTCTGGAGGCAGAACACCATATTTGCGACCAATCGGCTTCAGAGATCGGGGTAGAGGAGTGTGATTCCCAAAAGGATATAAGATTCTTATTAAGGGATGAGTTCTTCGGGCGAATTAGTTTATAGATCCAAGAGACTTGATGACCTAATTTATTAATCTTCATAACAAAGTTTGGTAAGGAGGGGTTGAGGTATGTAGTTTAGCCTTCGTCAGCACTGCCTTAACCTTTAAAAAATTATAAAACTCTAGATTGTCCAAATTATATTTAGTTTGGAGATCTTTAAAAGTGATTGGGTACGCTGACTTTTCCAGTTGATAAGGAAAAAAGATCCCTCTATCAATCCAGGCATCATAATGTAATGTTTTCCCTTTATATAAAATATTGTGGTTGTCCCATAGCGATTCGGATTTTGAGCGTCTCATACTGATGTCTAATTTCTTATCCAATTTCAGTAGAGCTGCTTTTGTGTCTTTAAATATAGATTTTGAGCAGCTGATATTATTTTCTTTCTACCGGATATCTGTGCATCTTATGAGTAAGGTGCTGCAATTATCCTCAAGCCTTGGTGTCTCTCTCGTGGTATAATATGCCACTTTTCTATCTCTCATTCGTAATTGAAACAGAAAGCCTCGTTTTAGGCCAGACCAAGTATGTACGGCACCATTCGCCGTAAAAAGAAGCTCAGGCGAGTACGCCCTAGTCCTCTCGTGTGTCCGGGACCACGTCTAACCGGATACTACCTGGTAAAATATTTCAACGCAACTTTACTTTAGGACCCACTGGGTTGGAATTATCACCAGTTATAAGGTCCAAGGTTCATTCCACTCCGTTACAGCCCTGAGGAAGTCAAGGGTTTCACACCCAATTGACGAAACACGTGTTGGCTGGCTCACAAAGCAATAAACCATTATAAAGCAGGAATCAAAGAAAAGAATATCTTTGTCTTTCAACATTTGTTACAAGATTACTCCTCTGTATTGTTTTTTCACTCATATGCGTGTGCACGGGACTTGTTGTTTAGTGACGGACCCAGGTCCAGAATTGAGGGTTTAGGGGTTTCTCCCTCACCTGTAGCACCGCATCCACTGTATTCACTTGTGCTAACTTCATGTTACTTGGCAAGCGCCACTGTATACCCTGTGAACAATTAACACCCCTGTTTAGTTTTCTGTTAGATATTGATGTATTCCCAGGTTTCCAGCTTGTTGTAAATCTGGGAATGTGTCAAATGCCATGGGTGTTACCTGGGAACACCCACCATGAGGCCCATAGTACGCCTCCCCATCGCAGTGTGAGGCAACACAGTGACTTACGCTGCGTTGCCTCTCTCCATATCTACAAGGCCATGAAAAGCCACGCAGGATATCTTGACGTGGCCTTGTAGATATGGGTAAGCCCAGTGCACAGCCACAACATCATTAAACGTGGAGTTCTGGCAAAGCACTGGGCTTGTCAATATGCCCCCATGTCTTTGGACGTATTGACACCACTACTGTGCACATTGTACCTAATCCCCAGGGAGCCTGCATTCCCTGTGACCAGTAATCAGCCCTCCGCTCCTGGGACATTAATTAGTTATGTACCTACAGTCTGCCTTTCACACAGTACACCACAGCACTCTGCCTTGTTGTACTGTTTTGAATACACATTGTGCATTCATGTGGCCAGGGGCTCTGTATTTCACGCATATCCTGCACACCTCTACACAGCTTCCATCCTTGATACACTGCAGGAATGTGTGAGGGCATGTTGTTATGATGATTTTCCGAGTGGTGGATACTGATGTGAGTTAATTACACACACAGTTGACACTATATTAGTGGGCAGTGCCTACAGTGCTGCAACTCTGGGGGGATGGGCCCAGTGAAACTATGTAGATTACTAGCACGGACGCTCACCCCATTACATCATTACAAGAGTAGTTTATCATCAGTCTATCACCCATTGTTTGACTCGGGCCCCCTCACTTGTACGTGTACATGTCTCCTGTGGCAATTCTTATTTTGGACCAGGAACACAACTTACTGCCACACACTGATGGAACCCAGGACCTACATTGAGTCTCATGTGGCTACAATATCAACATTTTGCGTGACTATATCCAATAGACTGACATGCCAGCCTGTTTTTGAGGGCTATGGGTCAACCTGAACCCCACATGGTAGTAGTGCTAGAATTGGTGACATGTACCTACCCAGGCTTGCCACACAACTGGGCCCATCCACCTCCGCCTCCTACCATCCCTGACTCAAGGGCTTTGTGGTGACAAACTAGGTCTTCCTATACCTTGACTGATCTGTGTTTCACATCCTCCGACTTTGACATATATGGCATGGTGAGACACTTTAACTCCAGACTCCTTCCTGCCGCGTGCTACATCTTCACCCAGGGCAATATCAAATGTACTAGTAGTGCCCCAATGGGCTCCTCTCCGTCATCACTTCCCAGCTACGACACAAGTGTGACACTGTCAGACACAGCAGTGCATATGCATTTGTCAGGCTACCTTGCTGTACACATATGCCTTCTCACTTCCTTACTATGCAATGCCTCCACATCCACACACACTGGCAGTTGTAAGTGCTCAGCCAGTGCTTACAATGCACTGCACTACCAGAGGCCCACCAGGGCCACACACCATCTTTAGTTTCAACACACATGGTCCTCTGGTGTGCATCACTTGCATTCACCCCCACACCCAGGTGCCTATTTAAAAGACCAATGTGCCCCCACAATATCACTTCTCCTGACGTTCCAGAGGCTCACATTGCTGAGACATCTCTGGGAGGCCAGGCTAAGCCACATGAACATAGAGTAAAGCAAGGCAGCGCTTTGCACTACTTTGCCTTAATCCATACCTATGAGGCCATTCAAAGCCACGCAGGGTGGCTTAGCGTCACGTCATGGCCATGATTGAGAGGCCTGCACCACCAGAGTGTAAGTAAAAGTGAGGGTCCATCAGCACAGGCATCTTGTACTTGAGACCCCATGTTTTTGTAGGGTATTGTGGGACTTGTAGTTCGGGTGACTCATGTACATACTACTACAAGTGGCATTTTACAGAGGTGAACGTGGACTGGTGCAGCACTTCACACATGGGAGGGAGAAACATGACGGAGTTGGAGTGAGCTGTGCAACACGTAACTGGGCAATGTGACTTACATTTATGTGATGGTTAACGGTACATGGCCCACATACCTGCCCTTTGCCCTGCACATAGTGCAGTGAAGCACTGGTACTTAGCTAGCTGCACTGCACGACATGACCTTTTTGCCCACATTGCCCCTTGTAGCGACTTACCCTGTAGGTCTTGTTCTTCCTCATGGGCTGCACTGTCTTGTCCTGGAAGTCCTCCCACCAACTCCTCTGGGTTGACAGCTGCCACCCTCTCCTCCAAGGCATCCAGCTCCTCCTGTTGCCCTGGACTTCCTTCTCTGGTCTGCATTGCTGCCTTCAGGTTGTTGCCCAGTTTCTCCTTCATCCTGCGCTTTATGTCATGCCAGCGTTTCTTCAAGTCAGTTACTGTCCTCTTCGCTTGTCCCACGCTGTTGACCTCGGCCAATATGGACTGCCAAATGGCTTCTTTCTTTCCTAATGGCAATTTTGAGGTGACAAACAGCTGATGTTGGTGGTCTGTCACCTCAGTGATCAGGATCTCATGCTCCTCCTCACTGAAGTTGCACTTCCTCTTCCCCTGAGAGTATGTCTGGACATCCTGGCTGGTGCTGGAGTTGTTGTCCTGGCTGCAGATCTCTTCTCCCTGCTCCATGGCTGCCTTCTGTGAAGTGTGCCATTTTTTTTGCATAATTTTGTATACTTTTTTTCATGTTTCACACAGTGAAAAATGACGCTACGGTGGTTTGGGTCGTGTTACTTGACGCAAATCAGCCTTACAACACTTATCCAGCCGATGCGTCAGTTTTTGCAGTGCCACAACGCCCACATCAGGTAATTTTTTTTCATGTCGCCCGCAGCTCACGCCATGGTGCGCCATACCGTAAATATGGCGCATCCTTGGCGTTTAAAAATGATGCAGCGTTTCGGAAGTGCTTTTGATGCATCGCTGACGCAGCGCAGTGATGCGTCACTTCTTGTAAATAAGGCCCTTGGAACACTTTGGGGCATATTTATGATATAGTGGCACAGCACAGTGCAGCAAGTTCCCTTGCTGCACTTCACTGCATCCCTGGTGAAGTGCAGGAATGTGCCGTATCTAAGGCATACAGTGCATTCCTTTTTGTTCTCCCCTGCATTGGCGCACAATGGGCAGCCTAGTGCCAATGCAGGCACCCTTGTACCGTGGTGCAAGGGTGCCTGTGTTGCATGCAGGATTGTTTTTGTGCAGGAAGGGACACCTTTCTACACAAAAACAATCCTGAGAGGAATTTTCCATTCTGCAGCACACATAGAAAAAGGAAGTAACAAGGAGAAATAAAGATATTTCTCCTCGTTACGCCTCTCCTGGGGAGAATTTTTTTTTAGCGCATTCCCAGGTTTACACGGTCTTGTAAATCTGGGAATTCATCAAAAACTGTGGGAGTTGCGTAGAAACACTCATGCAACACCCATGGAATGCCTACCAAAGGCAGAGTAACGTAATACCGCGATTTGCCCTGCGTTGCATTACTCCAGCTTTTTTGAGCCAAGCAAAGTGGCTTTGCATGACTTCAGAAATCTGACTTATGGTTTGCGTCACTCTTGCACCACGTTGCGTGGTGCAAGAGAGACGCAAACTGGGTCATAAATATGGTCCTTTGTGAATGAATGAAATTCACAAATCTGCACTCTTGAAAGCCAGCAAACAGGCAAGTGCAAGGCTTTGACAAAGGGACCCCTTGTTATTTGAATTATTTGCAATAAAATTGGTAGCAGATGACTAGTATTTGGATTGGTAATACACTCTGACACTCATTCCATCCTGCACCAATAGGAACACATTTAGAAAGACAGTAAGCTGATTTAATCAAGTTTGACTGGTCAAGCAGGTTTAGATGCACGAGGCATCATCGATGCATCAAATGAAATTATTGTTCCTTGTCCACAATACTAAATGTTAACTAAATTCTAAGATCAGAAGAGAATCACGCGCTTCAGGAAACTCCTTAAAATGAACTACTGGCTTACTTTCCAAGGACATTTTAAGGGGCCATGATCCCAGCTGTGGCTTCTTCACTAGGGGGCAGATTAACAAGAAAGTGACTCAGTGCCGAGCGCAAGCCATTTGGCTGCGCCGCACTGAGTCACTTTCAAAGCACAGGGATGCGACATATTTACAACAATATGTCGCATCTCTGTGCTTCCCCCTGCGCTAGCGCACAAACTGCTGCCATGCGCCGGCGCAGGCACACTTGCACCATGGTGCAAGTATGCCTGCAGCGTGGGGAGATTGTTTTGTGCAGGAAGGGACACCTTCCTGCACAAAAACAATCACTACCGGCATTTTCCTCTTTCAATGCAGGGTGACTTTTCCTGTCCTTGTAAATATGGAGCAGTAAAATACGCCACCAGTACGTCACAAAAAGTGACGCACTGGTGGCGCAGGGGGCTTGTAAATCTGCCCCTAGACACATTACTTTCCCACGCAGCGCATTCTCAAACCGGGCAATACAGCTTCCTCTTTGCTTCCGAAGTAGCTTAAAGTTTAAAGGTCATGCATTATAAAACTTCTCAATAAATAAATATTCATTAAAAAAACGTCATATTAAAAGACCTTTAACAGTGCAAAAGAAAGCAGTCTCTTTGTAAGCATGTTACTTACCCACCAGGAATGTGAGTAAGCAGTGATTATTTTTCCCTTTGATTTTGCTTAAAATTATGCAGGTCTCGTTAACGCTCTGGCCAAAGTCGATATACCTGTCTTTTGTTATGAGGGCTCAAAGCAGCTGCGGGCCTTGACAAATGCAAGTGTCAAACCAAAACGTGCAGGTATTTGTCTTTAGAGGGGAAGTTGAACCTGAACAATTAATGTGCTGTGTGTGCACATACATCGACTAAAGGAGCCCAGAGGAGGCCATCGCTCATAACTAACCCCTGCTTAATCTTCAGCGTGACAGCAGAGATTTCAGGGCGACACTCCACAAAAGTGTGTGTGATGGACACTGATTCTTCTCCAAAGTAAGCGGAATTCTTTGTAGTGCTGGAAACACTTCATTTATTAGAGAATGATTTATCCTGGGTAGTCACAGAATAATCTGACTCCCTTTGTACTAATAGCTCAGGCAGCTGAATGTTTTACAGGAGCGCTCATAGGCCCTCATTATGAGTTCCCCATCGCGGTATCGCCTCGAGGGATACTGCTCCAGGCAAACTACAAGTTTGCTGGTGTCTCTAGGATTTGAATGGTTGGGTCCTGCAGGGCCAGGAGCATCAAGCTGACCATGATTCAAGGTGGGAGGAGCCGTGGCAGCACAGCAGACCGCACAGGGCAGGCAGGAGAGCCAATGACAGCTCAATGGACCATGGAGGGCAGGAGGGAGGGGGCAGGGGCGGACACACACAGTGGACAATGGAGTGCATGGGGGAGCAGGGCAGGAGCAGCAAGCTAACCATGTAGATGGAAGGGGCAGTGGCAGCACAATGGACCCTGCAGGCCTGGAGTGAGGGCGCAGAGGCTTGGACTCGGGCAACAGAGCAGGGAAGGTGGGTATGGATAGCAAACTAAGCACGGAGGCCAAGCAGGAGGGGCAGTTGCAGCATAAAAGACCATGCAGGGCAGGTGTGAGGGGTCAGGGCACAGACCTGGACAATGGAGGGCAGGGAGGGGGCAGAAGCAGGGCCAGCAAGCTGACTACATAGGAGAGGATTGCAGTAGCAGTAAGCTGCTCACAGACGGCTGGCAGGATGGGGCAGGGACATGCATATAATGAACTGAGGGCAGGCAGAGGTAAGACTGGCATAGGCAAGGAAAGTTAAATGGACCATGGGGGACAGCCACGTGGGGCAGGAGCATGCACACAGAGAACAGAGGATAGAAGTCAGTGGTGAAGGGGCAGCCAGATAACCACGGACGGCGAGCAGGAGGGGCCAGGGCATGCAGACAGTGAACAGAGGGCAGGCGGGAAGGGGGCAGGGGCAGCAAGCTGACCACTGATGTCAGGAGGGTGGGGGCAGGTTCACACAGATGGAGGATGAAGGGCAAAACAGGAGGGGGGCAGGAGTAGCAAGCTGACTACGTAGGGCAGGCTGCGGTGGGTTGACCTCGAACAAGGGGTTGGCCTGTGCCAACACCCTGTTGTGAGTGGCCAAAGGTTATGCTCAGTGGAGTTGGTGGCTAAATATGTCCAAAAAAGAAGAGAAATTCATCTAAAAACAATAGTTAAAGTGACGTCATAGTTAGTTATGATAAAAGAAAGATTATGTTTAAAAAAATCAAAATTCAGGGAAAAATCAAAGTTTAAAGTAAGTTTATGGTTAGGTGTTGAGGTGAGTGAAACTCTAATGCTTAAGAACGTAAAAAAACACTAAATGTCACCAGTTATAGTTCAGAGAGCTAATTATAACCTGAGCCCCACATGCACTGCTTATGACCGAACATATTACATCACGTAAGACATGATCAGTTACATCACCGATGATATCACGGATTACATCTCAAATGACATCATTGATGATGACAGTGATGACATCATCCAACCTACTTCTGTTCAATTTACAGTACAAACAAGTAAAGCCTTTCAAATATGTAAATAACTGCTACATTGCACACAATCATGAAAAGCATAAATTACAGTTCAGTTCAGTTCAAATAACTTTATTCAGGACTCCAGGGCCATAAAAGTGCAAGTGCAAATACAACAGTACATAGTAAATATATAAATAAAACAATGCAATACAGTACAGTCTGACATGAGGCAGTCATGAATTATGAGTAAGCACCAAGATGGCACAATGATAGATTCAATTATCAACTTTCATGTACAAGATAAAATACTAAAAGCATCATTAAAAAAGTTGTTTCACTACAATTTAAAAGTACAAGATAAAATCAAAGAGCCACATGGAGTTAAGGAGGGGGAAACGTCCTTCCACGAAGTATCCACATGGCCCCCAGGAACTTGGCTACAGGTATGGCAAGCGATAAGCTGCAATCAGACCTCAGGATACGAAGTGCAGCCAGATGGCTATGCTGTTGTAAAAGCCTGCAGGTGGGAGCTACCCAGAGTCTATGGGGCGGGCATAGGCTGGGCAAGTGAAGAAAACTTGTGCAACACTCTCAACTGAGGAAGTGCACGCAGGGCATATGTCAATAGCTGATGAAAGCTCTCTGTGGGAGCGTGCCCATCTAAATTGGAAATATATCTTCCTATCAGTGTAGATGGTCACTTTTTCCCAATATGGCTCGTAACCTCTCAAAGTCTTATTATCAAAGAATTCTCGGGCCAGTTTAGATGAGTCAACTCTTCTTTGGTTGTTTGCCTCTGTAGCTAACCAGTAAAGCTTCTTCAAGAAATTGTTTGACTGTAAACAAGTAGTGGCTGTATGGTTCCAAAAGCCAGGTGCCACTACAGCATGGGTACTCACAAACATTTTCCCAGGGGCCAAAAAGTTTGATCTATGATGTGCCCAACGGCCGCATTGATGCCAGCGGGGTGGTGGTTGGGCGTCGGGGTTGGGGAGGATTGGTGGTAAGATTGGTCTTGGTGAAGCAAAAGATATACATCTAGTGGCTGAATTGAACAATGTGAGACCCGAAAACCATGGGATTAATCCCAGCTTCCCCACTTTAACAAATTGTGTGATCTTTGGCAATTGTTTAATTTCACTTTCTCTCCTTTTTCCTCATTATCACATATAAGGTGACCTTGAAATACATGATTTCAGGGTGCACGCTGTACAAAACCTTCTCCTGTGTTTGATTTAATAAACTACAATGTTGTTCATGTATAATAGGAACCCAGGCCACCCAAAGAGTGCACATAACAACTGACTTGCCTCTTTAGTTCACTATTGGTGATGTTGTCAGAGTAGGGGGAAGAATTAATGTTTCTAAATTCATGTTTGAAAACTATCACTTAAATTAATACTTCTCAATGCACTGATATGATCAATTGTACTAAAGTGAAAAGGCTCTGCATGTTAATTAAATACACCTTTTTGAATTTTGAAGGGACTGTCATGTTTTTACAATTTTGCTTCAAGATGTGTTTAAAAATGAAGGTGTTTCTAAAGTAAAGCATTGCAGGACTACCTAGTTACATCCTTTCTTTAACACCAATTAACCTTGAAATAAATGCTTACCTGTCTCTTTAACATCTTTTTATTGTTAATGCTGAGTTGAGTAAACAGCAACCCAGTGCTCCTGTTGACCAGGGGGCCGCATATAGAGGTCAAGGTCGCATGAGGCCCCCCGGCCTTACTTTGAGCATCAATGCCCTAGAGTGTTGAGTAACTCTTTGATGTTCAAGAGCCAATGTATTTTAGCGAGATGACCTTCATGCATAACATCCTGGAGCCTCTGAGGCATAGTGAGCAAGTTCTGGGGTTGTCCACAGCCGTGTCCAGTATAACAGAGGACACAACCTGACTTTGGCAGCAAGGCTTCTGGCACCCATATCCAGGAATAGCAGTACCAAAGGGATACTAGGGGGAAGAAGTGCAAGATTACTAAAAAATAAATTTGATGCTAGTAAGTATATCAGTGTTGGAAGAACCCCACAGTTCTGCCCCGTTTAAAACTGAACCTAAGGCCCTGGCCTAATAAAGTTGAAGCACATTAGTAACTAGTTTGGAGAAACATTTCCCTAGTTTTAAGTGTCATGGCAACTATGCAAAATGTTGGTGCTCCTCCTCCTTTTCTTCAGACTCCTGGGGATCCTCCTGTACCGTGGAGAAATTGGTACAGAGCTTTTACAAAGTATTTAGGGGCCATTGGTGGGAATAGATATCGACCTGAGCGTAAAAGGTTTTTATTAGAACACAATTTGGGTTTCGAAGGTCAATCTATATATGAACATCTTCCACTGTATGTCATTCCCCATGATCAAGAAGACTTAGATGAATTTGAACTAGCAGTAAAGAAATTAGAAAAACAATTTGATGTACAACCAAGTTTGATTGTGAACAGGCATACGTTTTTTACGAGAGAGCAGCTACAAGATGAATCTATAGATACCTATGTCGCTGTTTTACGTATGTTGGCTGCTGAATGTGAATTTGAAAATTTTACAGATCAACTCATACGTGACCAAATAGTAGTACGCTGTTGGGATAAAAAAGTACAGGAAAAACTTCTCACGTTAAGAAACCCCAATCTCATTGAAACAATAGATATAGTAAAGGGCATTGAGGTTTCACGTAAAGCACTTAGAGAACTCACCCGTAAGGAAACTAGTGGTGTGTCTGTGGTAAATAACAGCACAGTTTCTAAGCATAATAATAGCTTTAAAAAATTATCAAAAAGAAAGAGTACAAAAATAGTTTCTTTACACAGAAAAACATTTGTTTTAGATGTGGCAATTCAAAGCACGGACCGAATGGTAGACCTTGCCCTGCGAGAAGTGTGAAATGTAAGTTATGTAACAAGATAGGGCATTTTGCAAAAGTTTGTCAAACACCCAGAGACAAAAATAATTCAGTACCAGATGGTGATCTGGGTGACAGCTCAGAAGAGGAAGAAAATTGGTCTAGAGGAATTAGAGAGATGATTGTGGTTGTGCAGGACGATGAATCTGATTGTGTAGATCCCTATGAACACATCGAAGTTGATGGAAAAGATCTGAGACTCCTTATTGATTCTGGTGCCAGAATGACGATGATAACTGATGAGTTGTTTGATGAAGTTTGGGGTAAACGTGTATTATTCCCTCCAGATAGGAATCCCGTGACGTATGATGGAAGGAAAATTGAGTTGTCAGGATATTTTGAATGTCAACTCAAATTCAAGGGGCGCACCATTTTTGGAAAGGTATATGTGGCCAAGAAAGGGTTAAATATTCTTCGATGGTATCACCAAGGTCTTTTTGGGATGACTCTTAGGCCTCGAAGAGATGTGCAAGTCTCTTTAGTAACTGATGGTGAGGAAAACAAGGGGTCATTTGAGAAATGTGAAAACAGTACCAAATGGGTGGACAAATTTCCGACTGTATTTGGTGACAAAATAGGAAAAATTAAGGGATTCAAACATAAGATGAAAGTGCAAGATAATGTTACACCTGTAAAACACAAACTGAGGAATGTGCCTTTTAGTATACGTCAAGACTTAGCAGATATCCTTAAAAAAATGTGTGATGAAGGTGTGATAGAACCTATCGAGTCATCTTTATGGTTAAGTCCATTAGTTATCGCAAGGAAGAGGAATGGGCAATTGAGAGTGTGTGTGGACTTGAGAAGTCTTAACAAGGCTATTTGGGTTGATTCTCACCCACTACCCAGGATTGACGACATTATCAGTACATTTTCAGGTGCTAGGGTATTTTCAAAGATCGACCTAGCATCTGCTTATCATCAGATAGTGCTTGATGAATCCTCAAGACATCTTACGGCTTTTGTTTCTCCTATGGGTTCCTATCAATTTAAACGGATGCCTTTCGGTCTCGCTTCAGCGGCTGCCGTTTTTCAACACGTGTTAGAGAATGTATTGGAAGGAATTGAAGGGGTGGTAACCTTCCAGGATGACATTTTAATAGCAGGAGGAAATCAATGCATTCATGATAAACGCATGTTTGAAGTTTTAGAAAGATTACAAAAGTTTGGAGTTGTAGCAAATCGAGGGAAGTGTGAATTTGCAAAGAATACAATAGAGTATCTGGGACATGTAATCTCTGAGAAAGGGGTTGAACCTAGACCTGGTTTAGTTGATGCTATAACTAAAGCACCTACTCCCAAAACTAGGGAGAATGTGGCCTCATTCTTAGGACTTTGTGAATTTTATTCCAAATTTATTCAAAATTTCTCAGCAAAAACTGTCATGCTAAGGGAATTATTGAAGAAAGAGAAAAAATGTTCATGGGAGAAAAACTGTCAAGATGAGTTTGAGGGTTTGAAAAAGAAATCATTTCGGCTGGTGTGCTTGCACTGTTCGATCCCTCACAAGAATGTATTATAACTGTGGACGCTAGTAATGATGGATTGGGTGCTACCATTGCACAGATGAAAGGCAAAATTGAAGTGACAATTGGTTTTGCTTCTAGATCCTTGAGGTCTAATGAGAAAATTTTCTGTGTCATTGAAAAGGAACTTTTGAGTTGTTGCTGGGCAGTTGAAAGATTTAAATGTTTCATATGGGGAAGAAAATTTGTGCTCAAGACTGACCACAAACCTTTAGTCAGTATTTTGAGTGGGACAACTATCAAAGATCATACTCCAAGAATAGCAAGGTTGAGTTCGAAACTTCTACAGTACAATTTCACTGTTGAATACATCCCAGGTGGGAAAAACATAAGAGCAGATTATGTATCCCGTTCACCTTTAAGTTTTACCGATTACTCTGAAAACTGTGAAGAAAATGATGAAGAATGCTTAATTGCAAGTGTTGATATTTGTCATGAGACAACTTTTACTGAACATGAATGGTTTTCAGAATCCTTAAAAGATATGGAATTGGAAAGTGTGAGGAAGTATGTTATGAGTGGTTGGCCTAAAGAAAAGCATTACCACAAGAGTTACAACCTTATTTCAAGGTAGCAGATGAATTGTCAATTGAAGAAAAGGGGATGCTGGTACGGGGAGACAAATTTATTCCACCTGTTTCATTGAGGGAAAGGATCATTATGTATGGTCACGAGGGACATCTGGGCCAAACCATAACTAAAAGGAAAATCAGAGATAGTTATTGGTGGCCCGGGATGGATTCTGCTATTATAGCCAGTGTTCGGGGATGTGTTGTCTGTGCCTCTAGTGATAAAGGACTTAAAACCGAAGCAGTTCCCTTACAGCCCGTTGAACTACCAAACACTGTCTGGTCTAAGCTTGCCATAGATTTTATAGGTCCTTTTGGTACTCTTCCACGGAAGTTAAGATTTGCTATCGTAGTTGTGGATTACTACAGTAAATGGTGGGAAGTAAAGTTTGTAGAAGAACCTAACACTGCTAGTGTCATCAAATTTCTAAAAAATCTATTTCTAAGAGAAGGCTTTCCAAAAGAAATTGTCTCGGACAATGGTGTCCAATTTGTATCAAAAGAAATGAAGAGTTTTCTTGACAACAATGCTATCAAACACAAGTGCATTGCCCTATATCACCCACAGGCAAATGGCCTGGTAGAAAAAATGAATCGCACTCTAGTTGAGTGCATACAGTGGGCCATTCAGAACAAGTTTGATCTTTGTAAATCTGTTGAAGAAATGTTGTGGTCACATAGATGTTGTCCAAATGCTGTTTCAGGACTTTCACCATTTGAAATTTTACGAGGACGCCCACCTGCTTCTAGGTTATGTCCTGCATGGTTGAGAGAGTGCCAGCATAAAAATGATCACATGTTAAATATAGACAAAGTTGTGAGACCCAAGGTTGAAGAATTTCAAGGAAAAAGAAAAGTCATTATGACAGTCTCCACAGTGTAAAACTTGTAGAAAGAAAACTGTGTGTTGGAGATTGGGTCCGTGTCAAAGATCCCAATCATGCTCCCAAGGGTATGTCGAAATTTAAACCTCCGGTCAGGATTGAGGTTGTGACCAGGAATGCAGTGAGAACCAGCAGAAATGAATGGTGGAATAAGGGAAGAGTGGTGAAGGTACATACTCATGATGTTCCTCTCCGCAATCCTTGTGTTTCATTCAAGTCGTCTTTGCGTTCTCGTGTTGTTCCTTCTTCATCTCCTTCCTTTGATATTGATGTTTCTGAGCCAAGGTGTTCCTTTCATCCCGATCCCGAGCGTAGGAGTAGTAGACAAAATATTACCAGACCTTTAAGGTTTCGTGATTAATGTTTCAACTTTATTATTTATTCACTGTTTACTTATGTATTGATGTATTGATGCAATGTCATGTTATACCTTATTTGTTCTGTTTTCATTTGTCGTACAGAAGGGAGATATTGTGGTGATCTTGGGTCCATTGCTTCATAATATGATGTCATTGGAATGTAGAATGTTCTGTGCAGGTCTCTAGTAGAATTGGTTCTATGTTAGACAGTTACTCTGGGACTGCAGGAGCTATGGCTAATAAATACACGACTTGAAGTATCTCTGCCTGCTGACATTTATTACCTTATACTTCATTACAATTTGGTATAAAAGGCCTTGTATTCTTTAAGAATTGCCCCGTTACTCGCTTGAGTTTTAGGGCAGCTTTCATGAGATGAGGTTTCCAAGACATACGCTCACTAAAGGTATTGCCCAGGTAGGTAAAACTATCCACCATTTCGAAAAGTGCCCCCCCATACTATGCCCTTCTTAAAGGATTTAAGGGGGTAAACGTCATCAGCTTTGTTTTAAAAGAGTTGCTCTCCAGTCCCCTAGCTATACAGAACTCCTCAAAACATACCAAGAGTTTCTGTAACTTGCTTGGCTTCTTGGAGACCAGAAGCATGCCATCAGCCAATAGAAGTATTGGGGTTTTAATGTGGGCCAATGAGGGTGCGTCTGCTTCAACCTGAGATAGAGAAGAAACAATATCATTAATGTACAGTGAGAAAAGTGTGGGAGCCAGTACGCAGCCCTGTTGTACACCTCTATGGACTGGAATCGTATCAGTCAACTCATTCTGCTTCCCCCATCTGATATGTGCAAAATTGTCCTCATGGAGGTGAACTACCAATGACAGTAAATTTGGTGGCATTTTCATATTGTTGAGTGTTTGCCAAAGAGTAGGGCATGGAACTAAATCAAACGCCGAGCGTAGATCGTCGAAGACAAATTATAAGTTGCTTTTGTCTAAGGTGACTATGAGCCAATTAATCAACAAAAAACGGAAGGCCTGGTCGATGGTGGTAACTTTTAACTGGAAGCATGCCTGAAAGGGACTGAGGATGTCCATCTCAGACATTTAGTTTAGTGTGGTCATTTGAAGTCCTAAGCCCATTCTCAATGGTTAGAGCCTGTAGCTGGAGAGCTGTTTGTGTCCATCTATGAATTTGTGGAATGGCCAGATGGAGAATGGCCCACGTTTTGTCTTCATTATATGTTAGATGAACACCATCAATATCAAGCGGCTCAAACGTGGAATTAAAATCTCCTGCTAATATAAAATGATGGTTGACAGGGGACTGATCGAGTAGATTTTCCAATATTTGAATAGTATGTGATATTGCCCTCCTCTAGTCCCTCTTACATAGATGTTAAATAAAATAACCCTGGGCTTGATCTCACTGCTGAGCTCAATGGACAAAATGTCAGGTGACTCAGTATGAAGTTGTTGTATTTTACAATTGAGGGAAGCTCTGACCCACATGGTTAAGCCACCCGGAGATCTGCCCCTATGATGAGGAGTTTCAGGGATAGAGAAATTGAGAAACCCACACCTGTGGTCGGGTTCTAAAGACCACGTCTATTGAAAAAAGCATAGATCGTGGTCACACACAAGGGAGGTTCAGTCAGGCAATGATTTCTTATATCTGAGTCCAGTCACATTCCAAAAAATTAATGACAGCTTGCTAAAGTCAGATTTTTTGAAGGACTCTCCAGGGATACTAGAGCATACAGTTTCACCCATAAATTAATACATGTTCTTGTATAAAATTATTATACTGTAACCCACTCCCTCTTCACACAAGCACCATTACATATAAATCTCCTAGTACGCACATTCTTCACCCTGTGCACAGCTCTTTACATTCTCTCTGCACATCCAAGCGTCATTAGATGGGCAAACCCCAACTATGCACAGGCTTTACTCTGTGCACAACTATTCACTTAGAGGCCAATCCCTCTGGACACATGAGCCCCGTTAGTTAGCTAAGGTCCTACTGCACACAGCCTTCATCCTCTGCACAACTCCTTATGGAGATGCCACTACCTCCACATGCATTCCCTATTGGGGGTCGAAGCCTCTACTCCACACAGCATTTGTCCTGTTCACAGCTCTTTACCTAGAGACCACTCCTACCAGACACTCAAGCCCCATGATTTGACTAAAACCCTACTGAAGATAGTCTTCACCTTGTTCACAGCACTTGACAGAGAGGCCACTCCTTCCATCAGTGATGTCATAAATGATGTCATTTGAGATGTCATCAGTGATGTCATCAATTATGTCATTGAACATGTCATGAGTGATGTAATATGTAAGGTCATAAGCAGTGCATTGCCTTTGATTTGTTCCAGGGAATACTTTTAATTTATAATTTTGGCAACACCTCGGTAGCCACACTACATTAACTATAACTCGTGCCTTCTCCATGCACTGCTTATACCCTTTTATATTATATCACTTATACCATCTAAAATAATAGCACTTACAACAACACTTATGACATGGCAAATCACATCATTTATGAGAACACAGTGCATGATAGAGTGGCAAGTTATAGTTAATGTAGTGTGGCTACAGAGTTCAATACACTGTGTATGGAGGTGTGAAAGTTATAATAATTTGAAAGTTTTGTGTGAATTATAAATTAAAGTATAACTTCACAATTTCAAATTTTTGTATAGTTTATTTTTGGTTTGTATATAAAGAATAAATAAATCTATAGTAATTTAAAGGTGGTGCATACATTATACATTTACGGTATAACTACAACTTTAGAATTTGTAATGTTTGTGTAGTTAAGTTTGGTTTGTATAGAAAGAATTAATCAAGATTTTCTAAGTATAAAAAGGGTTAACCTTCGGTTTTTCATTGAATTTTAATGTTTGTTTTTTAATTTAAAAAAATTCAAATCGTAGAGTTTAGTGTTGTTGAGTGGAGTGTTGTTAAGTGGAATGTTGTACAGTAGAGTGGAGGAGAGTGTTCTACAGTGAAATTTTATAGAACGCAGTGTTGTAGAGTGGAGTAGAGTGGGTGGAGTAGAGTGGAGTGTGGTGCAGTGGAGTGGCGTATAGTGGAGTGGTGTAGAATAGAGTGGCATAGAGTGGAGTCTGGTACAGTGGAGTGGCATACAGTGGAATAGAGTACAAAGGGGTGTCGTAGAGTGGAGTGTAGTACAGTGGAATGGTATACAGTGAAATACCAAAGAGTGGAGTAGCATAGAGTGGAGTGGCGTAGAGTGAAACAGCTTAGATTTGTATATATCTATATCTCAGGCACTGCCTGGAGCTGGCTGAAATCATTTTTGGAGGGCCGGACGCAACAGGTATGGCTCCCCCCGTTTGCTTCCTCACAGCAGAGGGTGTCTACGGGGGTTCCGCAGGGGTCCTCTCTGAGCTCCCTTCTTTTTAACATCTATGTTACTTCCTTGGTTCAATTGGCTGAGGATCTGGGGGCCAAAATTATTGCATACGCCGATGATACTCAGCTTTTGTTTACTTGGGGAAAATCTGAGTGTTCCACCTCTTCAGCAAAAAACTGTCTGACAGCAGTCTTTCATTGGCTGTCCTCTGCTCAACTAAAATGCAATGAGGACAAATCAGAAATCCTCCTTTTTGGAAGTTTCCCCCCTCAGTTTAGGGAAGCTCTTTGGCCGGCTGATTATCCTTCGCCGGCCTCAACGGGGCAACCCGCCAAGAATCTGGGGATCTGGTTTGAAGAGAATCTCTCTTTCTCCACTCAGATCAAGAGGCTCGCCGGGAACTGTTTCGGAATACTCAAATCCCTCAGGAAATTTCTTCCACTCCTCCCTAGGGCAGCAAAAGAAACGGTTACCCGAGCCCTGATTCTTTCGCGTATAGATTATGCCAACACCTTGTACGTTACCCTACAGGGCTACTTGCTTAACAAACTACAGGTAGTCCAGAATGCGGCGGCCAGGCTTCTTTTTAACATCCCAATCAGAAGCAGTGTAAGACAGCATCTGCGTATACTCCACTGGCTGCCCGTAGCCAAACTAGTTAAGTTTAAAGCCCTGGTCATAGCACATCGTGCCTTGTATGCTTCCGGTCCAATCTATTTGCGGAAACATTTTATGTTCTACACTCCAGCTAGACATCTGCGCTCTGCCTCTCAACTCCTAGCCCATGTACCTTGCTTTCGCCTGCAAAGGATGGGCAGCAGTTCCCTTGCTTTTAGGGCTGCTCTGGCTTTGAGTTCGCTTCCTTTTGCCCTTCATAGCATCCAGGACCCCACTCTTTTAAAAAAGAATCTGAAAACGTTCCTTTTCATTTAATCAATTTACCCTCACTCCTTAAGGTTTGCGCCCGGACACTCCTCGGAGTATCTGTGCGCGTTACAAGCTCCAATAACATAACATATAGTGGAATGACATAGAGTGTAGTGGCACAGAGTGGAGAGTGGGGCAGTGGCATGGCAGACAGTGAAATACCATAGAGTGGAGTATCATAGAGTGGAGTGGCGTAGAGTGAAACAGCATAAAGTAGAGTGGTGTAGAGTGGAGTGGCATAGATTGTAGTGGCACAGAGTGGAGTGAGGTACATTGTAGTGGCGGTGGGATAGAGTAGAGTGGAGTGGTGTAGTGGTGTACAGTGGACTGGCACATAGTAAAATAGCATTTAGTGGAGTAATGTTGAGCGGAGTGACGTAGACTGAGTTGCATACATAAGAATTGCGTACAGCAGAAAAGCGCAGAGTGTAGTGGTGAATAGTAGAGTGGAGTAGAGTGGAGTGGCATAGATTGGAGTGGCATACAGTGGAGTGATATACAGTGGAATAGTGTACAGTGGAGTGGCGTACAGTGGAATAGCATAGACTGGAGTGTTGAAGGCTGGATTGACAGTAGAGTGCAGTGGCATGGAGTGGAAAAGTGTAGAGTGGAGTGTTGTAGAATGGAGTGGTGTAAAGTGGAATGGCATAGAGTGGAATAGTGTAGAGTTTAGTGGATTAGAGTGGAGTACCATAGAGTGCAGTGGCATAGAGTGGAGTGGCATACAGTAGAATAATATACAGTGGAATAAAATGGAATAGCGCAGAGTTTAGTGGCATTTTGTGGTGTACTGTGGAGTGCTGTAGAGTGGAGTGGTAAACAATGGAGTAGCGTAGACTGGAGTGGTTAAGGCTGGATTGACAGTAGAGTGCATTGGCGTGGTGTGGAAAAGTGTAGAGTGGAGTGTTGTACAATGGAGTGGGGTAAAGTGGAATGGGGTAGAGTGGAGTGTCATAGAGTGGAATAGCGTAGAGTTTAGTGGATTAGAGTGGAGTACCATAGAGTGCAGTGGCATACAGTGGAGTGGCGTAGAGTGGAGTGACATACAGTAGAATAGCATACAGTAAGGTGGCATAAACTGAAGTTGTGTAAAGTGGAGTGGAATAGAGTGGAATAGAGTAGAGTGTAGTGGCATACAGTAGACTTGCATACAGTGGAGTGTGAACAGTGGAGTATGAACAGTGTAGTAGAGTCGAGTGACTCACATTGGAATGGCGTAGAGTGGAGTGCGAACACGGAGTGACATAGAGTGCAATGGTATAGAGTGGAATAGTGTAGGGTGAAGTGGGGTAGAGTTGAGTGGAGTAGAGTTGAGTGGGGTAGACCGTAGTGGCATACAGTGTAATGGTGTAGAGTGGCGTAGAGTACAGTGGTATAGAGTGGAATAGCACACAGTTTAGTTGAATTTTGTGATGTACAGTGAGATGCTGTAGAGTGGAGTGGAGTGGTGTAACGTAGAGTGGAGTGGTGTAGAGTGGAACAGCATTGAATGTAGTGCCATACAATGGAGCATCGTACAGTGGAGGGGCAAACAGTGGATTAGCTTAGAGTGGAGTTATGAAGAGTGGAGTGGTGTACAGTGGATTAGCTTAGAGTGAAGTGGCATAGAGGGGAGGGGTGTACATTGGAGTGCCCTAGACTGGAGTGACATAGAGTGGATTGGTGTATAGCATAATAGCATACAGTGGAGTGTTGTACAATGGAGTTTGTATAGTAGGGTGGCGTACAGTACATTGGCATATATTATAGTGGCATACAGTGTATTAGAATACAGTGGACTGGCATAGACTGGGGTGGCATAGAGTGGAGTGGGATAGAGTGAAACAGCACAATGGCATATGGTGGAGTTGCTTAAAGTGTAATAACGTTGACTGGAGTAGCGTAGAGTGGAGTGTTGTAGAGTGCAGTGTGGTAGTTTAAATAGACATTGGGCCTAATTACGATGAGAGTCAGAAAGCCTCCGACCACAGTTCGGAGGCTTTCTGAGTCTCACTGCAGTTTCAGTTTTGACCGCCACATTACGAAGCAGGTGGTCGAAAGTGAAACCAGCCAGTCATTCCAGCTGGATTCCGAAGGGCTCAAGGAGCCCATCAGCCAGTCAGAGGCCTGCCCGTAATCCCTATGGACGGCGTTTGTGCCGTAGGGATTACGATGCCAGTTTCCCACAGGCTTTGAAAGCCTTTCGAAAAGCAACATTGGGGGCCCCTAGCAGGGCACCCTACAGCCGGTTCGGGGCCGATGGGGCACCTATGATGCACCCCTGTTAATCACTGCACTGTATGTCAGGCACCCTGTGGTGCCTTCCACACGGTGCAGGGATGAACAGATTCTCCCATTTGTCTACATCTGCCCGACATTGTAATTAGGCGCATAGTGTGAAAGTGAGTGAACAGATGTAGATGTAATGTGGCAGAAATATACATTATTGGATGTAAATGGCAATTTTTGGTAACAGGTGTAAATAGTTTTGATGTATAATAAATAATGTCTATATCTATCTAATCAAAAATACACTGTAGTACACTATATTACTGAAAAATAGTGCAGTACAGTGTATTTATAATATTTTAACAATTAAAAAAAAAAAAACATTTTAGGTATTACCGCACTATTCCGTAAACCTTTTTGTAAAGCATTAAAAATGTAAAAAATTGACAATCCATGTAGTAAACTATGTTTGTGAAATATTGTGTAGTAAGTGTATTTTCAATTTTTTAACATATATATATATATATATATTTTAAGTACCGCAGTACTTCCTAGAAATGTAACGCAGTAATCTTAAAACAACATGGCTGTTGTTAACTTTTGTAAAGGCAGTCATTAACCAATTACACAATGCCTTCTCATTGCTATGTACCACAGAACTTTCGCGAAATATCGCAAAAGATTGGTAAATTACCATGGGCACAGATATCACTAAGTTTAAATGCCTTATAAGTTTCTAAATACTTACCCTACATATCTCTACTAACTGAAATGATCATTCTGCAAACCATCATGGAAATCCATTCAGCTATTTGGCTGCTACGCATGAGTACAAATTTTATGGAAAATGCATTGATGCCAAAATGAGTTTTGGGCCCCCCTTTTTTCTTTGCACTCCCTTGATGAATCTATGAGAAACTTTGCATTGTCTGCCAATGTGGAAAAAGCTATTGGACCAAAATCTTAGGAATTCCTATCTCTGGGAAGCCTAACTATGACTACTTGACCTCAGAGTGGCTACTGACACTCTGTAATACGTGTGTCTGTGCTTGTGTGTATGTGTGTGTGTGTGTGCACGTGTGTAGTAATTCATATATTATATAAATATACATTAATATAATTAATGCTGAATTCTAGTATTTTTAAATGTAATTCAGTTAAGTTTAAAAAAATGTAATTACATTTTTATCGTAGTTTAAAAAGTCTAAAATGTATTATATTTAAATAAAACATAACTTAACTTATAACCAAGTTTCTTATAAATGAAATACAACTAAAAATGTAAAAGAGGGTAGTTCATTTTCATTTTAATGTACTGAAAAAATATTTAAAACATTATTCAATATATTTAAATTAACTCACATATTAAAACAAAGTTTATTTTAGGAGGTAGTGGCTTGTATCTTTTTACATTAAATAGTCCAATGTTAATATTATTTGTTTAAAATGATTATACATTTTTATTTGATATTAATTTAATTTTTTTAATAAAAAAAGAAACTTTATGAAATTTCCCTGTATTCTTCTATAGAGAGATCTCCACCCCAGTGGCAGAGATCTCCACAAACAGGTTGAAAGTTGCTAATAGTAACTGAACACTCATAAATTTAGTCACAGGCATCCCCACCACCTAGTTTGAGGGGGCTGCATATCTCTACTTGGAAATGGTGAATAGTAAAATAGTAAACAATGGTGAGTGGCAAAAGTGGAGAGTTGCACCTAGGTGTGGGAGTAGTCCTACAAGTGAGAAGATATATCCATGAAATTTATGTTTGTGAATTGGGCCCTTTGTGTGCAGATACAGCACGTCCTGCATCTGTGATGTCATTTTACTACAGGTAGAACTAGAGTTGACTGAATGGTTTTCTGTTGAAGCTGATTCTCCAACTTGGAATGGGATTGGAATGGACTAGATCATTCATTAAATTACATGTTCTTCTTAAAGCAAAAATGGGCCATTCCAATTCTAATTGTAGAGTCTTCAAAAAGTGCCACTTTCTATGCACAGTTTTCTTTCTACCCTTTTGCTATTATTGAAGTTGGTAACACATACCAGCAGTGTGCTGGCTCTTTATTCTTTTATGAAGTGACATTTTTCATGGAGTGAACCATGCCCGTTTCACTGAGCACTTCATTATTCTTTTTTGGTATTCAATGTCTCAAAATTTTCCCATCAAGTGTTATTGAATATCTTCCTTTCTACTGCAATTTTTCCTAAGACTCAGAAATTGGTAATACAGTAGATTATCTTGGAAATACCTTGAGAGGAAACTGGGATAATGCTGTAACATTTTCTTGTGAGATTATTTTGTATTAAGAAAGGTATAGCATTGGCCATCAGCTTGCTCAGTAAATATATCCAGGAAAGTGATATTTGGTTTAATGCAGAACTAATTTGTCATCCTTGGTTAGAACATTCAGCCACAGGTGGAACATGAACAAGTACTCCTTGGAACCTTTCCATATCATGAAAATATCATCTATCTACCATTTCCAAAAGCTGATACATTAAATATTGTTTGTCCTTGTAGACCCATTTATCCTTGTATTGTGTCATCTCCTGGGCAAAGGGAAAGCCAGTGGTTGTGTCCTTGATCTGAATGCAAAATTGATACTTGAATTACAAGTAGTTATTTGAAAGACAGACTTCAGCCAATTTTAGGATAAATTTGGTGAGACTCCATGTAGTCTATCCTGTTTTTCTAAATATAGATACATTATTTCTAAGACTACTGCTAATGGTATGTTAGTAGAAAGACCTTTAAAGTCCATTTTGACTAGGATCTCTCCTTCTGTATTAAATCTGTACCCTTCTTTTCTGACAATTAGTTCCACAGTCTGTGTGTGCCTGTCTCAAGCTGAATAAGGAATGACGGTTTGAAAAATGGAACATTGTTTTTGGGCTTAACTCAAGGAAAAATCCCACTTTGAGCTCTGACAGGTGCTCAGCCCAGATCCCATGCAGCCTCTTTTAACTGGCTGACCCTCACAGAAGTCAACCAATCCTTAATGAAGGTGGGGAATTAGGTGGTATAGTGAGGGAACATCAAACCTTGCTGTTTGTGCATTTCCCACTAGGGTCTCTCCCACATTGATGCTGTGCGGTCTTGACCTATTCCCGTGGACATGGCCTGCCTGTGTGCTAAGGGCTCCCATGAGCCGTGAGGGCAGAGAGATGAAGCCTTCCACTGAGGTTAGACCAAGCTCGATTTAGGCTAGTGTAGGGCCAAGGCAGTAGGCTCTGCCGCAAACATGATTGGTTTGCTAGACAAGGTGAATATAATGGTAGTGGCCCAATCAGTTAAGTGTGTTAGTGATTAAGGGGCCTGTGTATGAGAGGCTTGCATCATGTTTTCACCAAGCAACATGGTATATGTGTGATGCAGATTTTTGAAGCCACGCAAAGCCACTTTGCGTGGTTCTGAGTGGCTTCAAAAATCTGGAGTAACGCAACACAGTGCAAATCGCAGCGTTGCAGTACTCTGCCCTGGGAAGGCATTCCATGGGGGTTGCGTGGGTGTTCTCACTCTACTTTCATGATCTTTGACGCATTCCCAGATTTACAACAACTTGTAAACCTGGGAATGCGCCAAAATCTTACGCCTTCCCAGGTGAGGCATAACGAGGGGAAATATCTCTATTTCTCCTAGTTTCATCCTCTTTCTATGTGTGCTGCATTCTGCAGCCGACATAGTAAGAGGAATATGCCTCCCAGAATTGGTTTTGTGCAGGAAGGTGCCTCTTCCTGCCCAATAACAATCCAGCATGCAACACAGTCACCCTTACACAATGGTGCAAGGGTGCCTGCATTGGTGCTAGGCAGTCAATAGGGCACCAGCACATGAGAAAGGACAGGAATGTGCTGTATTGCCTTAAGTAGTGTTCATTCCTTCTCTCTCCCTGTCATGCAGTGCAGCAAGGTGACTTGCTGCACTGACTTCTTCATAAATGAGCCCCTTTGTGTGTGTGTTTATGTGTGCGTCTGTGTGTAGGGGTGTGTGTATGACAGATGGATATTAGTAAAGCTATTGCGAGATGTATCCTTGCCATCTGTAGATGATCTCTAGCCTAATGGTGGTCCTATGTGGCATAATAATGGCCATCCCTTGTGTAATACGAGCACTCACTTAAGTTAGCCATATTTGGCATAATAGTGGCCATCTCACACATATGGGCTCGTTATGATGCCGGGCAGGAAACCTCCTCCCGACAGTCGGAATCTTCCCGACTGTGTCGGAGCCCTTCCGACCGACTCGGTCGGTTCACATTCCGACCGCCCGATTACGATGTTCGAGATCGGAACGTGAACCGCACTGTCATTCCGACACGATTACGACCGACTCGCGGAGTATTCCTGTCGGTTGGAACCACACAGTAACCCCCTATGGACGGAGTTTCTGCTTTCGGGATTATGATGTTGGTTTCCAACCGGCCCTTCCGCGCCGGCCTTTCCGACACAGAAAGGCTGTCAGAAAGTGACTTTGGAGGCCCCTGGCAGGGCCCCCTAACCTGTGGCCTACAGTTGGTAGCCGAGGGGGTACCTAGGGTACCCCCCTGTAAATCCCTGCACTGTGTGGCAGGCACCATGGGGTGCCTGCTACAGGGTGCAGGGTTTCACACACACCCCATTTCCCCATAGAAGCCTCTGTTACGGCCGGTTCTCGGGCGTAACACGAGCTCCCATAGGGAACAATGGGAATCCGACTGAACAGTGTTCGGTCGCATCGTAATCCGCCCGTCAGAACCGCCGACCGTAAGTCGGTAGGTCCTGAGTCCGAGACGGTGTTGGGCGGAAGCATTCCACCCAAGATCGTAATGAGCCCCATAGTAGTAATAGCTGCCATAATTACAGCTCTGGCATAAGGTGGCTATCCTTGGAAAGTTGTTGGCAGTTTTGCCATGATTTCAGTTATTGTAGAAAATTGTGATCAGCATTGACCTAATGGTCAAACCCCAATGGGGTTGGCTCAGCCTCACATCTGGGATGGGTGGATTCATTTAGTATATATAATTTTGAGTACATCTGTTATTTACATTGCTAATCGTGTGGTAGCGAGGACACTGTAAAAAAAAGGAATGACTACTGTTATTATTATCATTAGTAGAAATAGTATTGTCATTAAGATAAGTATTGGCATCTTGTCACTTGTGGCCTTGTTACGATGACGGTGAGACCGCCACCGACAGCCCATCAGTGGCGGTCTCACCGCCATCGTAAACATGTTTCCTGCCCGCCATATTACAATGGCGGGCGGTGTGATGGCGGTCGGAAACACCAACTGCCACACATCCAATGCGCTCCTTGAGCCTGACGGTGCAGCGGAGGGCCTCGCAATCCCTGCAATGGTGGCAGTGACTACCAGGCACCACCCTAGGGATTACGATGGCCCTCCCAGCCAGCCATTTCATGGTGGTTCACCCACCATGGAAAGGCTGGTGGAAAGGGACAGTTGGGGCCTGTAGCAGCCTCCCTTCCCTCCTTGCCCTTGATTTTGGGTTTGGGGGCACCTATTGTGCATATCCCTCCACCAATATGCCTGTCATATAGTGCAGGAATATGTTCCCTGTCTATTTTTTGTACTGCTGCATGTGCTGCAGCACGCAGCACCCACCGCAATACAAGAGATAGGCACTGCAACCGCCTTGGAGGTGGTCGCATTGTAATAAGGTCGACAGGACCGCCGATAGCAAGTCGGGCGGTCCCATCAGCGACAGGGTGGCGGGCGGACAAAAGTCTGCCCGCCATCGTAATCAGCCCCTAAGTGACTGACATGTAAATTTGGCGGAGGCTGTATTCAAACAAATGTCTCTCTCTATCATATTCCTAGAGGACCATGAGCAGTGCAGTTCTCACACTACTCTTTAACGGTATTCAGAAAAAATATTGAAACTAAAATATCGTCCTACCAAAGTATTGTGTCCAAAATATCAAGATATGGAAATATCATCTGCAGGAATATCGTTGGTAAGAATATTGATTTTAAGGTAAGTAATTTCGATTTTCAAAATATCAATGTCATTAATATTGTTTACAAAAATATAGTTGTTTATAATATCGTTTTTGAATCATTGTAATGTATTTTAGTATACATTTTAAATGTATATGATGCAAATTTTGGTATAATTATTGTTTATGTTTTTTAATTTAGTTGTTACATTTTTTGTAGTTAATAAATTTAATTCAATAAATTTTTGTCATTTTTAGTACTGTAGTGGGTTGTGGGTTTATAGGGGTACAGGGTGGGAAGTAATTTAATTACAATAAGTTAATAAATCGTTTTTAGGTAATATTATTTATTTAATTGATAATTAATTATCTTAATTGTGCAATTAATGTTCTTTATTTTACATTTTAGGTGCAGGTTGTGTGGTTTACAGGGGTACAGGGTGGGAAGTGATTTAATTTTTAATAATTAGTTATTAATTAATATTATTCATTTAATTGATAATTAATTATGTTAATTGTGTCAATATTTTTTTAGTTTTAGGTGCAGGTTGTGGAGTCTATAGGGGTAAAGGGTGGGAAGTAAATTGATTCTCATTAATTAATAATTAGTTGTTAATTAATATTATTTATTGATAATTAGTTATCTTACTTGTGTAATTAATTTTAATTTTAGATGTAGGTTGTACGGTTAATAGGGGTAAAGGGTATGAAGAAAATTAATTCTAAGTAATAAATATTTAGTTTTTAATTAATAATAATTATATAATTGATAATTAACTATGCTAATTGTGCAATTAATTTTTTTACTCATATTTTAGGTTGGGGTTGTGGGTTTTGTAAGGGTATAGGGTGGGAAGTAAATTAATTATAAGTAAGCAACAATGACTTTTTAATTGCTATTAATTATTACATTGATAAATAATTTTGTTGATTGTATGATAATTTTTTGTTAAGTTACATTTTAGGAGCGTGTTGTGTGTTTTGTGGAGGTATAGGGTGGGAAGTAAATTAATTATAATTAAGTAATAATACATTTTTAATTGATGCTAATTTGTTTATTGATAAATATTTATGTTAATAGTGTAAATAATTTTTTTTCATTACGATTTAGGTGCAGGTTGTGAGTTTTGAAGGGGTATACGGCAGGAAGTAACTAAGGGGGTCATTACGATGGCGGGCGGAAGCACAACCGCCGTGCTGGCGGATGCAAAAACCACCAGTTACCGCCGGCACGCAGCAGTCCACACGCCCGCCCAATTACGATGCGAAAAGTAGGCCAAACACCGCCGGCAAGCCAGCAACACCGTCCGCCATCAAAGTGCACCCGTACACGTAGCGGCGCAGCCCAACTGACACACACCGTCCGACGAAAACACGTCCCGCCCGGCGCATAAATTACGATGCCGCAAACAAACGGCTCCCACGGCCAAGAGATACCATACGACAAACCGAAGCGGTAACACGGACGCCGAGCACGGACAACGAAGAAGCGGCTCGCCCGAGCATGAATCCAGCACTGCAGGCCCTCCCCATGCTCTTGCTGATGCACCACCAAGGACGCAACGTACCGCGGAGACGCAGGTAGGCACACACACAACAAGTGCACGCAAACAGCGCACACAGTGCAAGGGCGGAAAAAGAGGACAACCCCCCAGCGCGTGTACACTACACATCCACCATTGCATCCACATATGACACACAGGCCAAATCGTAACATCGCGCAACACATGTGTACACACCACCTGGGACTAGGAACCAACGACCCCGTCACGGCCCCAAAGCGGCGATGACGCCGCCACACATGCGCACAACGCAGAGGCCAACCGCAGCGCCATGCATGCGTCGCACACAGACACAGGGACACAACCAAGCAGCACACACATCAGCCCCACCCCGAACGCACATGACACGTGACAGGCCTGCCACAGACATGTCCCCAACGCCCAATTCACGGACAACACCCAACGCCACACAACCGACGCACACATGTCAGTGAAGTCACGCAACAGCAGGACACACCCCAGTGTAACAAACATGGCGAAGCACACAGCGGCGGCAACACCAACTAGGAGAAGCAGGGCCCCTTCGGGAAGAGGAACGCCAGTACCACACTGAAACACCCATACCACCCTGCACATATGAACAAGACATATAAAACGGAACACCAAAGAGCCCGGGGACCGACAACAGGTGGCCCAAGAATAACATTCACACACAAGGCCCAACGCAGAGCGGAAAGGCAGCCTGCCGCCCACACAAGGGAGAGCAGACAGCACTGAATGACCTTCCATTCCAACTCCGAAACCACAGCCCTACGAAAGAAGCCGGTGAATACAGCCATTGTCCAAGAAAAGACCAACACAGGCATGCCGAGGAGACCGACCACAGGGCAGATAGCGCATATCACAGAAGCACACAACGGACGGGGAAGAAAGAAGAAAACACTCCCCCATGTCGGCCACATGCAAGTTAATTGGAAGGAGTCACACATCACTGACCTTGAACTGTCTGAGAAGCATGTGGGATGAGGGCCCGTGTCCTCCAAACAAGCCAACAGAACACAAGTCCTGTCCCCCTACGACTACACAGAGCTCACAGCAACCTCGGAGCGTGCACATTGCAGACTGCACACACAGCCGGAGCACGCCACCACAACGCACCGCTGCAAAATGGCAACCGCAACACACCTACCCAACTACGCCGGACAGCTCAAGCTGTACAAAACCAACCTGATACATATATTGGGATGCGATCTCCTGTCCCTGCTGAACGTAAGTTACCGACTGACTTACCGCATCACATTGTTCAGCTGCGTCATGCCCGTCTTCTACTGTCGGAGGTGTCCCTACCAGCATCCCGTGGAGATATGCCTCTCCAACCCGGCATGTCTAAAGGCGGACCTGCTACCACTACTCCTCCCTCTGGACGCACACGACAGGGCCTGCTCTGCCTATGGGGGCATGGCGTATGTGGCCAACATCGCACCCGCACTGAAATGGGACCACTGTGCCTCCACACGACGGATCATCGAGAACAGCTACATCGAATGTCACCCAGCATGCCCCATCATGGTCCTCCAAGGGACAACTTACGAACAACACCTTGACAGCCACCATCCGCTACATTGGCTGGCAAACATGTACACCACCAATGACATGGAAGCCCTGCTGGACGGCATCGCATACCTGACAACCTGTAAATTCGTCGGACCACAACGCAGGTTCCCCGATTGACCTATGATGTCCAACCGCGCACCCATGCTTAGCTTCCGCACGGATCTGGCCAGTCACCACCACAACAGCCATACCAAACGACCGGCAACTGTTACCACACCATCAACGACATCGCCATGACATCGGATATGACCGGGACATGCACACTGTTCCCCATCACATCCAGGAACACCGCATGCATCGTGGGAGGCAGTGGCATGGGGTCTGTGTATCGCACCCACATGGACGGAACTGCACGAACAACCAGGACACGACATGGATCCAGCGCCCATGGACACACACACCGCTCAGTGGACATGAATAGGTCGCCTGGAGTCTGTGGGTGCTGCACCCCTCCCACCCCCGCCCCGGGAATCCCATACCAGGACCTTTGCATGGACGACAAGTGCATACAACAACAACACGACCCCAGTGACTGTGACATGTCCAGTAACCACCACATTGCAACAACAAGTGGCACGCCGCTGCATGCACGCAAGCACATGCCCTGATGTCATCTCACATGCACGCGTGCATGAGGAACAACCGCAGCAAACCTGTCACATGGAACTGAGATGGACTGTGCCCATGATGCCAAGCGGTCTGGTAGGCTACATGTATACCGTCTGTGTCAAAGTCCGCAGCTCCGCAGCTATACGTAAATGTACATTAGCACAGCCTTGGCCAAGCAGATGTAACTCTGAAGCCCACATCCCACATGCAACAGCCAATCACATGTAACCCCACACCCTATCCCATTTGCAATCATGCTCAGTATATCCTCAACATGTATTCCGCTGCCAGTAGTGTCCACTATACTGCATCACAGAGGACAGAAGACTCAATATAATGTTTGAAACCAAAACTGTCTCCGCTGACTCATTTCACAAGTACGAATGAGAGAGGATGAGAGTATGTGAAGTACACGGCAGTCGTGACATGACCATGTAGTCCACTGGTATTGGATGTCAACGCAAATGAGTAGCACAACTGTGGAAGACACACATGTGTCGTGTGAAGTCGTATGGACGCAGTGCTCAGGTGGGTGGGTGTGACGGGTAGATGCGCACATGCCAAGTTGGAGCACGCCGTGTCGGGAGGGGTCATGAACAGTACACCACCGCTTCCCTGGGCATTGTGAGAGGACACCTGTCGGGGGGAGTGAACACGTGTGTGCACAGCAGCCGGGCACACGTACAAAGCGGTACCAGGCGCACCTCAGCCCACCCTCTGTGGACAAGCTGGATCCTGTTGTGCGCCAGCCATGCCCCTTGACAAGGCACACACAGCCCCAGTCGACCAGGTGTAACCCCAACATAGTCAATCCGCACAGGCGATACAGGGCACGGGATGGCAGTGGAGCATGGTGTGTGAGAGGTCTCCTCGCGCTCCTCCTGGTCATATCACGCAGGCAATAGAACCTCAACGTCTAGCATGGCACAAGTCAAATGGAAGTGTAGGGGGGACGCACCACAGCACGAGCAGCACTGACGTCACGGGAGGTGGCTCGCACCATCCCATCCATTGCCCATTATACCAACCACGCCACATGCCATTGCGACTAAGTGCAAGCGCGTGCGCCACCACCCCCGAGCCCTCCCCAGAGAGGCCAAAGAGTGAATGTGTGGGCCATCAGTCACAGACGGACGCGGCATGGCCGCAAGGGCAGCCACAGCCACTGGGTGTCGCAGGTGGCGGATCCGGAAGGCGAAGACTGTGATGCATAGTCCATTCAGGCCGGGTCTCCATTTGGGGTACCACGCAGGTGGACGGCGTCCCGCAACACATCATACCCTGAGACAGCCCACTCGTGCAACTGGACCCACACATACACTCCTTGCCCTCTCTGGTGCGAGCTTGGGGCTGCCTGTGCAAGCGCTAGCCTCGCAGGTGCACATGCATATTGGGGGAGCGAGGGGAGGACATGAGGGCTGGGGCGAAGATGACTGTATCACTGTCAGTGAGTACAAGGGATGACCCAGATGTGGAAAGGAAGAGACGTGCCCCGTGTGTACTGCAACTAGTCGCCAATCCAACTACCCCCATGTCCGGAATGTAAGCCCGCACCTAGGCCCGCCCATCCGCCACATCGAATATACCACCAGCACGACAACCTTCCCATTCGAAACACTGACTGGGGGTGGCGACCAGTGAACAATCATGTGTAGCCTACCCACGCGTACATGTGGGCCCTCCATGATCCATGTCACCTGCGGTAAAGTCATGACATGCGCAATGAGGGAAGTGAGGAGAGCTGTCCGCCCCACGCACAGAAGGTGCATCAGCTCCACAGACCCAGCAGCGAGTCCAGCAGGGGTCACATGTGCAGGGGCAGCTGTGCCTGGTGTGAAGGCACATGCATATAGACAGCACATCGACCAATGTGTAGTCTGCCCACATCTACAGTCCATCATCATGCGGACATAGGAATTGAACACAGGGCAACACATCTGAGTGGGTGCACCCACCGTGACCAACAATGCGCAATCATCGACGTACCCGCCCTGTGCATGGCCCCCCACCCAACGGAGGCACATCCAGTGCCACCATCCCACACACACAAGCCTTCCACGGAACATGCTGTGTCCAATGCTCAGTACAGAGTCAGCGCCCATCTGGTGGATCCTGAACAGGAGACACATGCACACACATGCCAGCTCCCACTATGTACGTCTGCCACCTGGCACGTGCAATGTAACCTCTCACCTGTGACGTGTGACTGCAAGCACACAGCCGTCTTGGCATGGGGCTGTCAATGTGGACACCTGTCAATGTTTCGGGAGGTGTGATCCGTACAGTGCTGTACATAGGGTGCAGTGCTGACACCTACTACTGTCTCATATCCCCTCGTGCCACAGGTCCCACTTGTTTTGGCCGCTCAGCCTGTGCCCACATCGTCGTCGTCGTGTGCCATACTCATCCAGCCTCGGAAGCAGTTCCATGCTCAGCAGACATTCATGTTGCCGTGGCGTTGCCGCTTGACGAATATGCAGTCAGTCCCCATCAGCACGCCCCGCAAGTCATTGGGGCCTAGATCCCCATGTGCATGCACATGGCAGTGGTTTGTATCACTAGCCATTGCTATTGTTGGGAGACCTGTGTAAGTGTATTGTGGCCGTGCCGTCCCAGCTTGACAGCTGGGCTGTGGCTCATGTGCTTGCTCAGTCATGTCAGTGATGTGTATGCGAAATTGCTATGTGTTGTGTTGCTTTGACATGTGTCCACTGCCATTTTCCCTAGGCGGAGACCGAACATTGACCGCCCATACCAATTGCTGGCGGACATGGACGATACAGAGGTCATTAGGAAGTTTCGGCTGGACAGGCCAACCCTGCATCGACTGTGTGCCATGTTGGAACCCCATCTCCGTCCCCGCAGGGTGTATCCGACAGCTGTCACCCCCACGGCTAAGGTGATGGCCGCCATGCATTTCTTCGCCACTGGGTCATTCCAGCACACAGTGGGCAGTGGAGGAGGGATGTCCCAGCCCATGTTCAGCAAGGTGCTGAGGGATGTACTGGCAGCCATGATGCTGTACCGAAACAGGTACATCCGTTTCCCCAGGGCTCGTGAATTGGCGGCAGTGAAGGGTTCATTCTATGCCCTTGGCAGAATCCCACACGTCGTTGAAGCCATTGACTGCACACATGTTGGCCTTGTTCCACCACAGGCCACTGAGCACCTGTACCGCAACAGGAAGCACACGCACTCCCTGAATGTGCAAGTGGTGTGCCTTGCGGACATGGTGATCACCCACGTGTGTGCAAAGTTCCCAGGCTCGGCCCATGACGCACACATAATGCGCAACAGCATCTTGCCACGACTGATGTCCAATCTGCAACAGGATCGTGGCTGTATTGTCGGTGAGTATGTGGAGTGGTGTAGCGTGCTGGTTGTGCGATGCTGTCCCCTGTCCAGTTGGAATAGCAACGGTTCTCTGTGTCCCTCACACCCAGGTGACTCTGCGTACCCGAATGGGGCATGGCTGCTCAGTCCATTGAGGAATCCTCGCACCCCAGCAGACGATCACTACAATGAGGCACATGGGAGGACCAGACGTGTGGTCGAGCGTACCTTTGGCCTCCTCAAGTTCAGGTGCCTGGACCGCACCGGGGGTGCGCTGGCGTACTCCCCACAGAAGGTGTGCCAGATAGTGGTGGCGTGCTGCATGCTGCACAATCTGGCCATTCGGAAGCAGATCCCCCTCATCGTGGATGACGGAGATCAACCAGGGCCCCAGCCCGCAGACCAGGACAGCTCGAGTGAGGAGGACAGCGGAGAGGAGGAAGCTGGTAATGTGCGGCAGCAGCTCATCGCCCACTACTTCACTTGACGGTGAGTGTCCATGTACAACGGCTGATGTGGCTGTATCTGTGCAGGTGTGTGTGTGCTGTGTCAGGGTGGCCGTTTGTTCACTGCGTGCTGTGTGTCAACGCTCCATGGCCAGGGTAGTATGCCACTGTTGGTGGCTGTGGCATTGTGCCCTATTGCTCTGTGCGATGTGTGTACATTGCTTGTAGTTGTTGACATGTACTGTGTGATGGGTGTGTGACACACTCATTGAATGTGCTCCTGTTCTGTCTCCCACCCCTAGGTCCCTACAGGCTCCTCCGGTTCCATTGCCATGCCACGCATCAGGTGCCTTTCCGCCCAAGGTGGCCGTTGTATTCCGTACAAATAAAACACAGGGCACAAACAGCAGTTTGTGTAAGAGGTGCATTTATTTCAAACTGTGACATGTGATTGTGTGCGAGGTGATGACAAAAGTGGTGCGTGCAGTGACAATGAGCTGTCGGTCACGGCTGCGTGATGCTCAGGGTGTACCCACTTGTTCCATGTCCATGGTCCAACAGACACATGCCATCCAGATGGCTGTGTGGAGTGGGATCGTAGTCCAAGTCAATGCAGTGGGTGGTCAACGAAGGCTGGCTGGCTGCCTCACTTGCGTCTGGAGCGTGCGTAGTCCTCCCGGGAGATCTGTTTGTACTTCGGACGGCCCCTTCCACGTTTGGGAGGGGGTGTGTGGTGGCGACCTGCTGGTGGGGGGTGAGGTGTGCTCACTGGCTGTGGACGCAGGGGTACTGGACACTGCTGCTCGACCCTGCGCCCCGGCAGGTGGTGGCGGTGGTGGAGCTGCTGTCCCTGGCTGTGACCTCACCGCCACCACCAGCTGGCCCATGAGGTCCACGAGTTGGCCCATACGGGCGTCCATGGACCTCAGCACCCCCAGCACCTCCCGCGTGTCTGAAGCAGACCTGACCCATTGTTCTTGGGCCTCTTCATAGGCCCCAAGGACTCTGGCCATTTGAGGCAGGGCATGGCTCCCAGGGGAGACTTGCGTTTCCCTGACCCTGCTCCTCCTACCAGTACTGCTGCCACCGGCCCTGCCCACTAGCCACATTGCTCACCACGGTCCTCGCTGTGGCTCCCAGGGTGGATCCAGTCGGCCGGGCCACCACCTGCGCTGGGGCTGGTGCCAGCGAAGACGTGGTGGTGGTGGCGGCGGTGGTGGTCGGTGCGGCGATGGTGGCGGTTGCGGCAATGGTAGTGGCCGCAATGACCGTGGGTGTGGCCGCAATGACCGTGGGTGTGGCCGCAATGACCGTGGGTGTGGCCGCAACGACAGTGGCAGCAGGGGGCTGGGAATGTTCAGCAGCCCTGGATGATGGGTTGGTGGGTAGGAGGGGTCCTGGGGAGCGGCTGGGCCCTGCCACACCAGATGGGCCTGCTTGGTGGTCCGTGTCCGAAGAGGAGGACAGATTCTCCACATCCGTGTGTCCTCGTTGGGGGCTTGTAGGCTGGCTGTGCTGGCTGCTGTCTCCATCCCCAGCATCCAGCAGTTCGTCACCTGTGGAGAGAATGAGATTTGTTATTGTGTTGCACCTGGCGAAGTATGTATTTGTCGTCTGACATTAACAGTTCGTGCAATCTCGTACATGGGTTTCCCGGAGGCGTGTGTGTGGCTGTAGCATTTGTAGTTGTGTGTGCTTGACAATGGGACTGTGTGCTGTGCACATGTGGCATGGGACGGATTGGCCATGCCGATGGGTGTGTTGCTGTGCCCCTACTTATTGTGACTCTGGTGTATGCGGGCTCCTGGCCCATCCTGGGTCTGGTTTGTACTTTGCTTTTGGTGTTCAGATGGGACGCTTAGGAACGCATATGGCAACATGGGGGCCATGCCCCAGATTCGCATTTGGGATGGAATATGCTTTTGGGGTACATGCTGTGAGCCATGGGTGCCGAACGTGACATGTGTTGTGGCAGCATGACAGTGCATGGTTTGAGGTGTGTGCATGCTTGACATGGCCTGCATATTTGCTGTCTGTTGTGATTACTGGACATGGCATTGGACGCATCGTTATGAGTGAGTGATGGTTGTGTGCCAGCCAACGTATTGCAGTTGTCCCATCTCCTTGGTGTGCGTGCTGCCCTGTGCCATGTGCATCACTGCAGTGCTCGGGGGGTGTGGCCCATGTTGTGTGTTGTTGCTCACAGTGTGTCGTGCGCTTCATTGACTTCTGGCACATGGTTGGTCATGGGCATGTATCTTAGCGTGACTGCTGTATGTGTGGCAGCTGTGCGGATGACATGCCTTTCATGAGACTGGGGCTGACGGATGGGATGGATGGTATGTTGTATGTGCATGGTGTGTCTGTGTGTTTGATGGGTTCAGTGGTATTCGTGTGCATTTATGTTGTTCCGCTCTGTTGCGTCTTGTGTTGTTTGTCTTACATAGGCGTAGTTGTGGGGTGTGTGGTTGACAGGCAGTAGGGGCTACATGGACAGGACTTCAATGGTGTTTCGGTTGTGTGTGATGGGTTGCACAGTGGCTGCCGTGTGGTACTATATTCAGTGTGGCTTGTGCATGCAGACGTGGCTCCTTGGGTGTTGCTGTGTTTGTGATGGGTCATGTGGGGTGTGAGTCTGTGGTTCATGTCCGTGTGCACATTGTTCACTTGTTCATGACGGTGGGCGGTGCTGCGTGTTCGTCTGCTACGTGACATGTCCCATGTGTTGGTCGTGTTACGGTCCTCATGCCTCCAGTAATCCAGCCCTGTCCAGTTTCCCACCTGCAGGTTGTTCGTGCGTGCACTGTACTGGATGCCACATGGTTCTAAGCGGGGGGTGCTCCATGTTGCAGGTCTGTGGGGGTGGGGTGGTGTTGTGGGTCGTGGTGGTGGCTGGACACCCACTGACACCGATTGCTGTGGACCGTGATGTCTACCTTTCGGCTGTCGTTGTGCACTGCGGTGGCTGACACGTGGCTGTGGGGTGTGGGGGATGCTCCTCCTTGCTGTGCTGTGGGACTAGGGGCCTGGTGTGTTTTGTACTTGGGCTGTCCACCCTCCCACCCACTGCACTTTGTGTTCCTGCCACTTACCTGTTACTTGTCGGTTAGTGCAGCTATGGCGGACACATGGGTGTGGTGGGTGCTCGTTGTGGCGCTTCTGGCATATTTGGGGACCTGTTGGTGGTTACGTGGCTGGCTGAGTGTACACATGTCCCCACGCATCTTACAGTTGTTCGGTTTGGGCTGTGTGTGGTGGTGTCTGTTGCATGTGTGTGTGATGTGTTGTGTATTGTGTGCTGGACATGGGGGTGTTTGTCCCTGGGAGCTGTGGCATGGTGGTAGTGCATGTGAGTACATAGCGGTGTGCTGGTATACATTAGTTTGTACTTACCAGCCTCCACTCCCCTGCTAATCCGGCGAGGATCTCGGGATGTATGATGACTCGCACCTTCTCCTCCCACGCTTTGAAGGTCTTGAAGAGCGCGGGATTCCCTCCGCCAGTGACGGCAGCCAGCTCTCTGTTCTTGCTCTCCTTCTTCTTGACCAGGCTCTTGACGTCATTCCACCGTTTGTTTATTTCGACTCTGTTCCTGGGCAAGGTCCCGACTGCATTGACCTGGTCTACGATCCGGTTCCACATTCTCTTTCTGGTGGCTAGTGGTGTGTGCTGGACCAGGTTCCCATAGATTTGTGGGTGCACCTTGATGATCTCGTCGACCATGACCGTCAGCTCCTTGGGCGTGAACTTGGGCATTCTTTGTGGTGCCATGGTGTTTGTGGTGCTGGTGCGGTGTGTGTTGTGTAATGTGCAGGGGGTTTGTGGTGCCGGTGTTTGGTGGTGGTGGTGGTGGTGGTGGTGGTTGTGATGTGTGCGTTTCTGTGGTGTGCTGCTGTCCTTGCTGTGTCACTGTGTCCTCTCCTCTCCTCTCTAGTTTGCAATGTTGCAAGGGGTTGTGGTCTGTGGGAGTGCTGCTTTTGTACTTACCTATGTGGGTGTGTCCTCATGGTCTGTTGTTTTCAGGTGTGTTGTGTCTGGGGTTCTGGCCTTTGTAGTTTTTGTTTGTCCAGGGGGTGTTTTCGGGATGTGTACTGTGCTTGTGTATTTGTGCGTGCCTTGCTGTGTGGACTTGTTGGCCATGTTGTGTGCGATTGTTATCGTCAGCGGATGGTTTCTGTGCAGGGACGTGGGCGCCATGGCTTCTGCCGTGTCGGTTCTCATCGGCGTTGTTTGCGCTGGCGGGCGGTATATTTGTAGTTTTCCCGCGCTCATGGCGGTGCGATCGTAATCTCACGTGCGGTGTGTCGGGCGTGAGGGCGGGCGGTTTTGTGTTGTCGTGCGTGTTTCCGTCCGTGGCGGGCGGTTTGACTCCGACTCGGACGATGGCGGGCGGTATCTTGTGTGATTTTTCCGCCGATGGCGGTTTTCGGTTTGTGTAATCGTAATGGCGTGGTCGGTGTTCAGACGGTGTGTGCGGGCGGATTTTTGCCGCTTCCATGCCTGGCGGATTTTTTTACGCCGGGTATCGTAATGGGCCCCTAAGTTAAAATTATTTAATAAATATTTATTTGTTAATGAATAATTTTTAAATAAAATTATTTATTTAAATGAAAAATATTTTTGTATTTTAATTATAATAACATTTGTAGTTATTTATGATATGTAATATATTTTATTAAATTTTTAATATAAAAAATATTTTTTTATGTATTTTATATTTTTATTTGTTTACTATGTTTTTTAATTAATTTTATTGTGTTGTAGAGAATTTGTTTGTTTTTAATGTTGCACGGACTGAAGGGGGATAAGTAAATTTGACCCCTTTGCAATCAAACACTTTCCCTACTGTTGCATTAATTTGAGTTGGAATAGTACATTTTACCCCTCTACAATCCAACATTTTCCCTACTGTTGCACTGACTGGAGTGGGAATAATAAATGTTACCCCTCCGCAATACAACACTTTCCCTACTGTTGCCGTCATTGGAGTGGGAATAGTACATTTTACCTCACTGTAATACAACACTTTCTCTAGTGTTGCACGAACTGGAGTGGTAATAGTACATTTTACCCATTCGCAATCCATCACTTTCCCTACTGTTCCACTGACTGGAGTGAGAATAGTAAATTTTACCCTTCTGTAATTCAACACTTTCCCTACTGTTGAAGTTATTGGAGTTGGAATAGTAAATTGTACCCCTCTTTAATCCAACTCTTTCCCTACTGTTGTACTGACTGGAGTGGGAATAGTACATTTTACCCGTATGTGATGTAATTGTTTTCCTAATGTTGCTTTATGTGAAGTGGGAGTGGTAAAGTTTATACATCCTTAGTACAACACTTTGCCTACTTTTGTCTAAATTGTAGTGGGAATAGTATATGAATTAAATGTTATAATTTATTTGATATCGTTACAATTTATATTATTAAGTTTTTGCTTTTTTATGATTATAATAATTATAAAAATTAGAAAATTATAATTACTATAAATAATAATGCTTTTATTGTGTAAAATATGTAAGAACTTTATGTTGTTTAGGGGCACATTACGATACCCGGCGTAAAAAAATCCGCCAGGCATGGAAGCGGCAAAAATCCGCCCGCACACACCGCCTGAACACCGACCACGCCATTATGAGTACACAAACTGAAAACCGCCATCGGCGGAAAAATCATCCAAAATACCGCCCGCCATCGTCCGAGTCGGAGTCAAACCGCCCGCCATGGACGGAAACACGCACGACAACACAAAACCGCCCGCCCACACGGCCGACACACCGCACGTGAAATTACGATCGCACCGCCATGAGCGCGAAAAAACAACAAATATACCGCCCGCCAGCGCAAACAACGCCGATGAGAATCGACACGGCAGAAGCCATGGCGCCCACGTACCTGCACAGAAACCATCCGCACACAAAACCAATAGCACACAACATGGCCAACAAGTCCACACAGCAAGGCACGCACAAATACACAAGCACAGTACACATCCCGAAAACACCCCCCGGACAAACAAAAAATACAAAGGCCAGAACCCCAGACACAACACACCTGAAAACAACAGACCATGAGGACACACCCACATAGGTGAGTACAAAAGCAGCACTCCCACAGACCACAACCCCTTGCTACATTGCAAACCAGAGAGGAGAGGAGAGGACACAGTGACACAGCAAGGACAGCAGCACACCACAGAAACGCACACATCACAACCACCACCACCACCACCACCAAACACCGGCACCACAAACCCCCTGCACATTACACAACACACACCGCACCAGCACCACAAACACCATGGCACCACAAAGGATGCCCAAGTTCACGCCCATGGAGCTGACGGTCATGGTCGACGAGATCATCAAGGTGTACCCACAAATCTATGGGAACATGGTCCAGCACACACCACTAGCCACCAGAAACAGAATGTGGACCCGGATCGTAGACCAGGTCAATGCAGTCGGGACCCTGCCCAGGAACAGAACCGAGATAAACAAACGTTGGAATGACGTCAAGAGCCTGGTCAAGAAGAAGGAGGGCAAAAACAGAGAGCTGGCTGCCGTCACTGGCGGAGGGAATCCCGCGCTCTTTAAGACCTTCAAAGCGTGGGAGGAGAAGGTGCGAGTCGTAATCCATCCGGAGATCCTCGCCGGATTAGCAGGGGGAGTGGAGGCTGGTAAGTACAAACTAATGTATACCAGCACACCGCTATGTACACACATGCGCAACCACCATGCCACAGCTCCCAGGGACAAACACCCCCATGTCCAGCACACAATACACAACACATCACACGCACATGCAACAGACACTACCACACACAGGCCAAACCGAACAACTGTAAGATGCGTGGGGACATGTGTACACTAAGCCAGCCACGTAACCACCAACAGGTCCCCAAATATGCCAGAAGCGCCACAACGAGCACCCACCACACCCATGTGTCCGCCACAGCTGCACCAACTGACAAGTAACAGGTAAGTGGCAGGAACACAAAGTGCAGTGGGTCGGAGGGGGGACAGCTGAAGTACAACACCCACCAGGCCCCCACTCCCACAGACCAGCAAGGTGGAGCACTCCCCACACCCATGTGTCAGGCACAGCTGCACCAACCGACAAGTAACAGGTAAGTGGCAGGAACACAAAGTGCAGTGGGTCGGAGGGGGACAGCTGAAGTACAACACCCACCAGGCCCCCACTCCCACAGACCAGCAAGGTGGAGCACTCCCCACACCCATGTGTCAGGCACAGCTGCACGAACCGACAAGTAACAGGTAAGTGGCAGGAACACAAAGTGCAGTGGGTGGGACGGTGGACAGCCCAAGTACAACACACACCAGGCCCCAGTCCCACAGCACAGCAAGGAGGAGCATCCCCACACCCCACACCCACGTGTCAGCCACCGCAGTGCACAACGACAGCCGAAAGGCAGACATCACGGTCCACAGCAATCGGTGTCAGTGGGTGTACAGCCACCCCACGACCCACTACACCCCCCACCCCCACAGACCTGCAACATGGAGCACCCCCGCTAAGAGCCATGTGGCATCCAGTACAGTGCACGCACGAACAACTTGCAGGTGGGAAACTGGACAGGGCTGGATTACTGGAGGCATGAGGACCATAACACCACCAACACATGGGACATGTCACGTAGCACACGAACACGCAGCACCGCCCACCGTCACGAACAAGTGAACAATGTGCACACGGACATGAACAGCAGACTCACACCCCACATGACCCATCACAGACATAGCAACACCCAAGGAGCCACGTCTGCATGCACAAGCCACACTGAATATAGTCCCACACGGCAGCCACTGTGCAACTCATCACACACAACCGAAACACCATTGAAGTCCTGTCCATGTAGCCCCTACTGCCTGTCAACCACACACCCCACAACTACGCCTATGTAAGACAAACAACACTAGACGCAACAGAGCGGAACAACAGAAATGCACACGAACACCACTGAACCCATCAAACACACAGACACACCATGCACATACAACATACCATCCATCCCATCCGTCAGCCCCAGTCTCATGAAAGGCATGTCATCCGCACAGCTGCCACACATACAGCAGTCACGCTAAGACACATGCCCATGACCAACCATGTGCCAGAAGTCAATTAAGCGCACGACACACTGTGAGCAACAACACACAACATGGGCCACACCCCCCCGAGCACTGCAGTGATGCACATGGCACAGGGCAGCACGCACACCAAGGAGATGGGACAACTGCAATACGTTGGCTGGCACACAACTATCACTCACTCATAACGATGCGTCCAATGCCATGTCCAGTAACCACAACAGACAGCAAATATGCAGGGCATGTCAGGCATGCACACACCTCAGACCATGCACTGTCATGCTGCCACAACACATGTCACGTTCGGCACCCATGGCTCACAGCATGTACCCCAAAAGCATATACCCTCCCAAATGCGAATCTGGGGCATGGCCCCCATGTTGCCATATGCGTTCCTAAGCGTTCCATTTGAACCCCAAAAGCATATTCCCTCCCAAATGCGAATCTGGGGCATGGCCCCCATGTTGCCATATGCGTTCCTAAGCGTTCCATTTGAACCCCAAAAGCATATTCCCTCCCAAATGCGAATCTGGGGCATGGCCCCCATGTTGCCAAA